>JAAOMT010000009.1:1760486-1786541 GCA_016748015.1 Geosiphon pyriformis
TTTTTTTTTTTTTTTTTTTTTTTTTTTTCTTTTTCTGTTTTATTTTTTGTGGAGCAGCAACATAGTAAAATCGACTGTCTGGGAATAGACTTTGTGATAGCCTGGTAAAAGAGGGAAGCTCCCCCTAAGTTTTGGATATTAACATTATCTTATTAGCTTACCAGAAGGGCGAAAAGACAATGCCAGACCCTAACAACTGTGCTCGTTAGTTCAGAGAAGAAAGCTCACATTTACAAAAAACATTGCAATCGATGAAAGACAAACTCTGTGCCTTATAACCAAAGAACTTAACGGGTAAAATTCACATCCAGGAATAGACCTTTAGAGACTGATAATTAAGACTAAGCCAACAGAATTACGTGGAAGATACATCATCAATAATTGAGAGCACCAAACATTATCATTTCCCATACTCATCAAGTTTACCCATAACATTTGGTGCTCCCTGTGAGATTATAAATCCACAGAGACAAAGCACCCCCAAAAATACATAAAAGTGGCAACTATTGAAACAATAGGAAAGGACCACTCCTCGTATGGAAAAGCACTATTTCAATACTTTCGAAAAGACCTAGGAATACCAGCAAGAACCGCTTACGCAGAAAGTGATTTTTGTAACTATATCAATGCAAAAATTGACTGCTTGTTAGGCCGCACAACTGATACAAGAAGACTTGGAGAACAAATCCATCAAAGCTTATTAGGGTACTCAACAGCCATGATTACTCGAGCAATCGCTGAAACTCTGCACATAATTGATACAGACATTAAATATTACGTGGCACAACAATTCTCTCAAGTACAACAACCAGTGGAATCTGACCCTAAGGAATACGAAAACAAATTCAACAACCCCATAACTGCCCAAGCCAAGTTCACAGTCAACAAGAAACCAAGAGTCCTCTCCCCAACAACTCTATCATATCATCAGACACCCCAAAGTAGAATTGTATTCAACCCACCCCCAGAAACTCAGTCAGAAACACCACAAACTCCTAGAAATCCACACCCTTGAAATCAACACAGTTGGACCAAATCACTAGGAGAATATGGATTGCTGTTTGGAAATCTTACCCCAGCAGCTGGTCAAACAGAAGAAAACCCGTCAACTTGGGAACAGCCATCAGCACAAAACCTAGCAGAATTAGCATCTCCCCTGACGGAAAAAACAGCTATCTTACAACCTATTGGTTCAAGCAACAAAGGAAAGCAATCAGCATTAGCACCCGGAGAACACTTGAATACGCAGACACCAATTCCTTTAAACATAACCAGTAACACCCCACCCATTAACCGGATCATGGCTTACCAGGATATCGCTAAATTGAAAAAATTTTCTGGTAAAGAAGATAATGCATATTCTTAGATCGCGGACGCCGAGAAAGCAATTACCGCTAATGGTTGGAACAACAACCGCACAGTTCAGGCACTGCCATTCTTTTTGACCGGAACCGCCAATTTGTGGTACCAAAGCCTGGCAGAGAAGCCTACCTCCTTTACCGAGTTTAAACTCGCATTTTTACAATACTTCTGTGACCCCAATATGTTAATCCGATTGCAGAATCAATTGAGCATAATTAAACAAAAAGATTATGAAGCAGTAACTACTTATTTCAGATGATTCAATCAAATCTTGTGTCAAATATTAGCTATCGAAAGAGACTACTACACCATGGTGCAAGTTCTTAATCAATTCATTAAAAGATTGTGGAATAGTATTCTAAGATCCATAAAACTCTGCCATCTGACCAGTTTACAAGACACCATTACTCTCGCTCGCGATTTTGAGTCTGCAGAACAAGAAGTGAATCATATCCAAGCCATTAATTTAGCCATTAATAGAACCTCTAACATCAACGCAAAGATAACCCAATTGAGTGAAAAACTAACTCAGAAAATTAAGGGATTTTTAGCCGGAACTACAGAAACTTACCAACCACCCCAACAGAAAGAAAATAATAACAACAACAGATACCCACAGCAACAGAACCATCAGCAACAGCAACAACCTTGGAGATCTGATCTCCACAACTGCTACTACTGCCAGAAACCTGAACACATCGCCCATGACTGCAGAAGGAAGATCATGGACCAAAATCAAGGAAACCCATACCAGCAACCCAGATATCAGCAAAACATGGTACCCCAATATTCCATACCTCAAAATCAACCGTCCCTATATGCACAACAAGTTCCATACACTCAACTACTGCTCCAGAATTATTATCAACCACCACCAATAACACAAGCAATCTCTCACTATCAAACTTCCCCTTACAGCCCATTCAGACCTCAAGCTATAGACTATAATCAGGGATGGAGGAATCCCAACAACAATCAGGTACAAACCAACAGTAGACTGTCTCGACCAATCCCTCGCAGTCCTGCCCAATCTCGACCAACACCAACTGGATACCTGAATCAAGCTTTTTATTTCGGTCTTATGGAAAACCAAGGTTTTGATAAATCTACACCTGTGGAAGGGGGGGATATAGAACAAATCTCTTAATCTTCCAAGCAAACAAAAAGCAATATTTCACCAGCCACTATTACCAAAGACATCACCCTAGCCGCCATATTTTCTTTTAAAATCGATAATTTGAACACACATAGCCTTTTTAGTGGAGCAGCCATCAATCAAGATAAATCAATAATGGCCCTATACACCGATGCCAGAGTTAGAAAAATAGACATTAAATTAATCCTGGATAGCGGATCAGCTGGTAGCATAATCACAAAGCAGCTCATAGACCAACTAAGTCACTGAGTAGACCATGCTGCTACCACCCGGATCATTACAGCGGATGGGAACACAAAAACTCCGATAGGAGAAATTGACAACTTCCCCTTCGAGATTAATGGAATTCAAATTTCTACCAAAGTACTTGTCATAGAAGCTATTTAATATCAAGCTCTAGTAGGAAACAACTGGTTGTCAAAAGCCAACGCTACTTTCGACTAGAACACCCAAAAACTTCAACTCACATTCAACGGACAGCATGCCCAAGTCCCAGCTACGTGCGGACACTTTAAAAACCAATGTACTGAGGAATCTCTTATTGAATTCGAAGACACATTAATGCCACCAATCATCAAGACCTATCAGGTTTCATGGGTGGATGATTATCAAACTGAACTACCTCCACCACCAACTTGGGAAGAAAAAGGAAAAGGCAGAGCCGAAAAAAAACCCCAATTGTCATCACTAGGATACATAACCTCAGACCAAAGAAACTTATTTTACCAACCCCCAAGACTAATATGTATCAATTGTGCGAAAAAACTATCCACTATGGATGCATGTATCAGGAACAACAAAGAATGGCCCACTGCCACCAAATACTATTGCAGGCTTTGTTTACTGGAAAGATTTGGATGACCAAAATAACAAGGCAAGTGGAACCACATGCTGTGCTTCGCATGTGGCAAAATCCTGCCAGATGAAGAACTCTGGAATGATGTGTCTGGCAGAGGAGGAACATGCAACGAGGCTTGTCAATACACCATATTAATCAATAATTGGGTACAAAAGGAAACCCCCATTGAGGATGCTTGGAAATGAGCACTCAACAGGCTAGACAGTTATCTACACAATGACCACAAAATCTGGAAAATGGCAAGTGCCAAGGCCAAAG
Organism: Geosiphon pyriformis; assembly: GCA_016748015.1. Lineage (NCBI taxonomy): Eukaryota > Fungi > Glomeromycota > Glomeromycetes > Archaeosporales > Geosiphonaceae > Geosiphon > Geosiphon pyriformis. Next base: position 1,764,122 of record JAAOMT010000009.1, read on the forward strand.
GCACCATGACCAAAGAAATACGAAAAATTAAGGACAACTCTTGGACATCCGAATATACTGGACCCGACTACCCTGAGGATGATTTCTTCACAGATGACCCAGATGCATTTCAGAACCAATATCAAGAATTGGCCCTGACTTGTGAGGAACAGGAGCAAAGGTTGGCCAATTTGAATACCAAACTATGTGATCACTGTTTGATCCCTTGTCACTTCCAGTACTGCAATGAATGTGATCTCATGTTCAATCCATCTCCAAGAATACTGTTTCCAATCACCAAACTACCTGAACCTGAAGAAGAGGTATTGATTACCGAGGACATCTTGTTTCAAAATCCAATTGAGAATACCAAAACAGAACAGTATCTCATGTATCCCGACCTCTCCAAAGAACTAAAGCTAAAATAGTACAGTGACAACAAGGAAGGAATCTGCCCCAAAGGAGCATATGACACCAATGCTGGTTTCAACCTATGATACCCCAAACAATCACTCATCATTATAGCCTCATATTCCCTCGTAAAAATAGATCTTAAGATAGCGTTAGAAATTCCTGTTAGTACAATGGTACAAGTTGCCTTTCAATCTAGTCTAGCCAAGAAAAAAATCGACATAAAAAGAGGAATTATTGATGCCAGTTATACGGGAAACATCATCATGATGCTACAGAACAATTCAAACAGACCCTACAAAATAGAATCACAAGAAAAAATTGCCCAAGCTATATTCCTACCCCTAGTCAAAATACCCCAATTAATCCCAGTAACAATCCAAGAAGAGTTAAGCCTCACTGTCCGAGGAATCAATGGGTTTGGATCAAGTGGAAGAGGAAACATACCAGTTAATTTCATGGAGGAAGACAGTGACCAGGTAGAATTTATCCACACTGACACTGTCATCTTTATTCCCCCATACCGACAATACATCCTCAAGGTGAATCAAAAGATCCAAGATCAAGCCTTATTATTTGAAGCCAGTCCCGAAATCTGTTCCCTAGCCAATATTGCTAATCTATACCTACTGGCCAAAGTCCATAAACACTTCAAAATCCCCATCCACAACCTAACAGAAGATGTTATTGAAATCCTCAAAGGGGCCCTCATCAGTTCCATATCCACAGATAGTCAGAATCCTGAAAAACTCCAGTCCATTCCAGATTTTGCACAATTATTCTTATTCTGTGACATTATCTCACAAGTATGGAATTTGCCAAAAAAAAGTTACTTGTTTACACCAGAAGAGATCAATAAATTGAATTTAGGAAATTTAAGTACTCTGCAACAAATGCAACTCAAAGTCCTTCTAAATCAGTATGCCAATGTCTTTGCCAGTGAAAATGAGTTCAGACGCACTGACATCATGAAGCATCAGATTGATACAGGAGATGCTCGACCAATTAAGCAACAAGCTTACCATGTACTCCCATTTGGCAATAACCTAATTAAGCAAGAAGTGCAACAGATGCTTGATAATGGCCTAATCAAAGAATTGTTAAGCCCTTGGTCCTTGCCAGTAGTCTTAGTCACCAAGAAAAACGGAAAAGTGCGATTCTGCATAGATTATCAAAAACTAAATAGTGTCACACAAGAAGATAGTTATTCCACTCCCTTCATCCAGAAAATTCTGAACAATCTAGAGAAAAAAAAATGGTTCTTGTCATTAGATTTAGCAAGTGGTTACTGGCAAGCTGAAATAGACCCCAAAGACAAAGAAAAAACAGCGTTTACCATTCGAGATAAAAACTTTGAGTTTAACATAATGCCTTTTGGACTTTGTAATGCTTCTGTCATGTTTCAACATCTGATGGATGTAGTATACAAAGGAATCCTTTGGAAATCAGTAGTAATCTACCTAGATGACACAAACGTGTTCTTCAAAACATTCAAAGACCATTTGCTTCACCTGCAACAAGTCTTCAAATGCCTTCATAGTGCCGGATTGAAACTCAATCCTGAGAAGTGCTTCTTTGGAAAAACCGAGTTAAAATTCCTAGAACATGTAATTGGCAAGGACGGAATTAAACCTGATCCAGATAAAGTACAAAAAGTTAAGGATTTTCCAGCCCCAATCAACCTTAAAGAATTACAAAGATTTCTAGGATTAGCAGGATATTATTGTCGATTTGTCAAAGGTTTCTCAAACATTACAAAACCACTCCATCAATTGTTGTCCAAATACATACCATACTTGTGGAAGGAAGATCAACAGAGAGCATTTGACTATCTTAAGCAGCGATTGATCACATCCCCAATCCTGATTTACCCAGATTTCACTAAACGGTTCATTGTCGCTATGGACGCCTTGAAAAATGCTCTAGAAGCAGTCTTATCACAGATAAGACCGGACAATAGAGAACACCCAGTTGCCTATACTAGTCGCAGTACTAGTCCAGCAGAAAAGAATTACAGCACAACAGATCTGGAATGTCTTGCCATTTATTGGGCCATACAGACTTGGAAATATTACCTCAGTCAACCATTTGACCTATATACCGACCACAAAGGACTTATTTGGTTACTTAACAATCCACAACTAGAAGGAAAATATGCGAGATGGAGTACTTATCTGCAACAATTTCCACTCAAAGTCCATTACAAAGAAAGATCCAAGAACACCAATGCCGACAGTTTGTCGAGGATGCCACAAATCTAATCTCAGACCCATGAACACACTCACTTATCAATGACTACATCAGTACCTATTGACACTATGTTTCAAGGAGATATTATCTCAACAGAAACAGAGTACCATATGAAAACAAACCCGAAATTATTTTATTCAAGACAACCAACTATATCGATGAGAATGCCGAAACCACCCCAACCCACAACGACTAATTATGGACAGTAAAAGAAAAACTATACTATACAGCATGCACTCAGATCCGACTGCAGAACACTTTAACAAAGACACTACCCTTGAAAGAACACTAAACTTATACTATTGGCCAATGATGCACAAAAACATTTTTGAATACGTGCTCAATTGTGACACATACCAGTGAAGAGAAAGAGCAAGATCAACAGAATCACTTTGACCCATTCCAGTTGGAAATCTATTTGATAGAATCGGGATTGATTTGGTTGGACCTCTTTCAATTACATCCCAAAGAAATTGCTATATCACTGTAGCCATAGACTATCTTACAAAATGGCCAGAAGCCAGAGCAATCCAAGTGGCCGATGCCAAAACAGTTACTGAATTTGTGCATCAAGACCTAATTTGCCGACATAGATGTCCAAAAGAATTATTATCTGATCAGGAAACACATTTTGTTAATAATACGCTGACTGAACTAAGCCAATGGTTTGGAATAAAGAGACCCTTATCATCACCATATCACTCACAAACAAATGGACTGGTAGAATAATTTAACAGAACACTGTGTAAAACACTAACAAAAATAAGTCATGAAAACAGACAAGAATGCAACTTATTCATACCTTCTGTACTCTTTGCATACCAAACATTGAAACAAAATATGACTCAGTTCACACCATTCAAACTAGTCTATGGAAGAAAAGCTACATTACTGATTGAACAAGTGATACCGTCATACCCAACAGAAACAATCAATAAAGAGAATTTTGAGACTACCTTACACCAAAGAACGTACCAGCTAATAGAAACGTTAGAAAACAATTAAAAAACAGCAGCTGACAATATTAGTCATGCTCAAGAATGACAAAAAGAAAGACATGATAAATACCTATCAGAACAACCAATGGAATTCAAGATTGGAGACCAAGTACTGTTACATCGTACAAAAGCTGAAAAACAGTGGAATGGAAAGTTTGACCCAAAGTAAGACGGTCCATTCCACATACACAAAGCGTTAGGAAATGGAGCTTACAAATTACGATTGGAAGACAGGATTTTAAAGAAAATAGCGCATAGAAATCAGTTAAAAATTTATCATGTAAAACAGGAATTATTGTCATCAGTACCTCAACTAGAAACACAAATTTCATTAATTAGACCAGAAGATATACTATGAGATCTGGAACCAATCATTGTCATCGAAATGTAGACAATGGACAGCAAATTAAATTGGGGAATTCAAATATATATAACATCTGAAAAACAGCAAGAAATGATAGAAATTTCAACATGAACCTTTCAGATCAAATTTTAAAATTATCTAAACAATTATTTGAAACAATTCAAAAATTGACATCTCAAATAGAAATAACAATTGATAAAAAAAAGATATGATACAAAGATAAGAGCAGAAGAGAGGAGAACAAGAGTTCATTTAGAACTAAACGTTCCCTCCCCTACCCACCACCTGAAAGGCAATGTGAAAAGAAAAATTGCCTTCGGGCAGAGGGTGGAAAAGAAGGAGGCAAAGAACGAGAAAAAGGTTACAAAAGAAGATACTTGGTCCCCAAGCTTGAAGAAATAAAAAAAGCTTTAGCTCGTGGGACCAAACTCCCCAAAACAGGGGAGTGAACACCTGACAATGCCCAAAAATGGAAAGAAAGACTTCCTCCAGCTTATTGGTTCTACAAAATTGGAGAACAGCTTGACTTGAAAACACTATACAAAGATCTCAGCCAGAAAACGTTCAACAAAGAAGCAATACAACAAGTAGAAAAATTCATAAGGAAAAACAACCTGACTCTACATTACAAAGCAACATACCGACTATACGCCGCCTTCTAACATTGTCCAAATGTACTACTGAACGGATCTATGAAAACCATAATGGTTAACAGCATAGAATGAATAACCAATCAACAGTTCAAAGATCTACAAAAGACAATACTCGAGGCAACAATCAAACATTACACAAACTAAGATAACAGATACATATGGTTTCGCAGGAGCTCAATTTTAAAAAGAGAGGAATAATGTTATCCAAGTAGAAAAACTGATCCAAAGTTATGAAGAAACGTGACCAAAATGTGACATAACACAGAATAACGTGCAATAACGTTGGATAATGCGTTATAACATTGAATAACGTGTTATAACACAGGATAACACAGAATAGCGCGCAATAATGTAGGATAACATGTTATAACGCAAGATAACACAGAATAACATGTAATAACATCAAATAACGTGTTATAACATAGGATAACTAGTAATAACATAGAAAAACGAAGCAATAACAGAAACAACAAAGCAATAGCTAGCGATAGCAAGACAATTAAAAGCAATCCTGTAAAACCAAAAGAATGTATAAAAGCAAGTAGTTGTAGAAGTGAGAAAAGACAGAGAAGAAAAAAATAGATATGAACCTCTAGACCAGAAATTAAAATATCCATACCCTTTTATCCTTTATTATCTTCCCTATTTCATCTCCTGAAATAAACCAATTATTAAAAAAAATCAGAATCATGAATTCATGTTCTCGAACTTCGTGAAATTTACGTAAATTAATCCTTGTCTCGTACCTCCATTCTAAAACAGATGCTCTTAGCATAACCGCCTCAAACCTATTAACGATTTGGACCAATCGCTCTTGATCACGGCAATTGATGATATTAATTTATTTTTTCTCTCTTTTCTTTTCTTTTCTTTTCTTTTTCTTTTTCTTTCTTTTTCTGTTTTATTTTTTGTGGAGTGGCAATATAGTAAAATTGACTGTCTGGGAATAGACTTCGTGATAGCTTGGTAAAAGAGGGAAGCTTCCCCTAAGTTTTGGATATTAACATTATCTTGTTAACTTACCAGAAGGGCAAAAAGACAATGCCAGACCCTAATGACTATGCTTGTTAGTTCGGAGAAGAAAGCTCACATTTACAAAAAATGTTGCAATTGATGAAAGACAAACTCTGTGTCTTATAACCAAAGAACTCAATGGGTAAAATTCACATCCAAGAATAGACTTTCAGAGACTGATAATCAAGACTAAGCCAACAGAATTATGTGGAAGACGCATCATCAATAATTGAGAGCACCAAATGTTAACATTTCTCATACCCACTAAGTTTATCCATAACATCAGCGATGTTTCAGATGTCAAGAAGTAGACCATTTGGCTGTTAACTGCAAAGTTTCTTTGTCTCCCCCTCCTAAGACTCCCAAGGTGTTTAAGACATGTTTTGTGGGTGGTGTTTCTTATGCAAAAGCTTCTGCTTCTCTAGATTCTTTTGAGTTTTCTCTCTTGGTGGCTTTTATTTCCTCTTCTATGGTTGTTGGTGATTCCTTGGTGTCTTCCTGGTTGGCTTCTTTGGAATCTGATTTGGTCAAGCTTTCTGTTTTGGTTAAGTCTATTGTTAAACCAGTTGGTTCCTTGGTCAAATTGTTTGAGCAATTTATTAATGGAGATTTGGTCTCAAGCAGTAAACTTGGCCTTAAGGTCAATAAGATTATGGTACATATGAGTTCTTTTAGTAAGATTGTTGATAAGTTGGGAAGGGAAGTAGTTTTTTTAAAAAAAAAATGCTGCATGGAAGATATTGATATGTCTGGTAATTCAGAGCATCCAATTCATTTGAATGATGAGATGTTTTCTAACTTGTTGTTCCTTTGGGAACATGAGCCTATTGATGTTAAAGCTGATGCCTTGAAAACAGCTGAATGGCTGGTTGGATTGGTTCTTTGTAGTACGACTCTGTTTTTTGTTATTCAAAAGATGTTATCTTTGGGTAAGTTTTCTTTTGATGCATCAATGTAGTATAGCCTGAACTGGCTTGAATAGCTGGTTACATGTAGAAAATGCATAAACTATATCTAATTTAAGACCCTACATAATCATATTGTATTAGATAGTGATTGGGTCTTGCTTGTTAAACTCTAATAAAAAATAATAATAATCTATAGTTAAGATTTTTATAAAAAAATTAATTAATTTTTTTTTATTCCATTTTATAAGTACAGTCTAATTATTATATAATATATAGAGACAAAGCAGTAAATTAAACTAAATTTGGCTTATGCACTTATTACATATGACTAACTACTCAAACCAATTAAGACAGCACTACACATCTACCAAAACTTCCACACCACTATCCAAACCAGAAAAAAATATACACAGTTTGCACAAACCAAAACTAACAACAAAAGATTTGACTAGACCAAGCAAATAAGCTATTCCTTCTAACAACAAACAGAATTTGTTGTACAACAGATTAGACAACACACCCATATTACACACTAAGCCAGATTTTTCTATCAAAACTTTGAACTTGGATCTCAGCAACCACAGCTTACTATGATGTTTATCAATCAAGTAATGAACAAAGTCTGTCATTATTTGAAGAACTTTTTTTCTATTTTTAAAATGCAATACTGCTTTTTCCACCCAATTTTTTAGAACAAAATCTTTGCACAAGATCATATAAATACTGACATCCAAAGCCTTTATAGAAAGAGTATGAAGCACTAAAAATAAAGTTAAAGAGCATCTTTTAATTAAAAATTTTTACAAACCAATATGATCCAAGATAATGTTAGAGTGTACAAAAGCATCTTTCATGTAGGTAAAAGCATGATTAGGCAGCTCTACATCACTACATATTAAACATAAAACATTCAGATACTTTTTGTTATACAGCCTCTTATGAACAGCCACTGGCAATCTTCTATGAACAGCTTTTATTAAATATGTTTGCAATATGACTGACTTTTTACTAGTGAAACCAGCCAATATGTAAGAATCCAGATGTCAAACTGAGGCAGTACAATTTCAATTGATGTGCTGAATGAAAAAACTTTTTAAGACATTAACATCTGGACTTGTTTTTTACAAGATCTAACAGATAGTTTGATAGATATTACAGACAAAATAGTAAGTATTGCCTGAAATTAACTGATCATCCACCATAAAAATTATTTTGCAAACTTTAAGAAAAAGAACTAAATATGACTCAGCAGCTACACAGACAATATCATTGGCCTAATCATTATTTATGTCTCCCAAATAACTCTTCATTTTCACCCATCTTACAGAAATGTCTTTTAATTTAATCAAATTGGCAACATGATGTCTTTCTACCTAACACCTATTTTAAAAGTCAGGCCAGTATAGTCCACACTTTGATAAACATGCTTTCAAAGCTGTCTGGTTATCCATATGCAAAACTACTAAACAAGATAAAAGAACATATTTCAGAGCCAAAGCAATCACTTGCAATTTAGACAACATTAAAAACAACAAGCTGCCTACCTAAATACCTATACCAATTCCAATATTAAAGAAGTATGCCACTGTACCATTAGAAACCTATGAAGTTCCTAAACCTTTCAAGAAACTGTCAGTATAAACATTAATTACCCCTTTTCATATCTTATGCAATCATTCATGTACTTTTGAAAATTCAGCAGAGAGCAGGAAATTTGAACTGCTCAAAAAAGCACCATTATTGAAAGACTCCACCAAAAAATTATTTATAAACATATATGCTTTTTCAAATCATAGAGGTACAGAACCCTTTGAGCATAATCTCTTTTAACATCAAAAAGTTCTCCAGTCCATAATTAAACCACTTTTGTTTAGCAAAATGTTCCTAAAAGCAACACCAAACTGTTTCAAAAAATGAACTGCATCAAAATAAAAAGCATGTCCCAATATCTTAAACATTAGGTAGCAGCCAGACATATAAAATGTATTAGGCAAATTATTAGCCAAAGACATCATAATGTCTAAAAAGATCTTTATAACACCAGTCAGAAAGTTATTTCTCAGATCAACTTTTAACTTGGCAGAAAACTGCAAAGGATTCAGAAGTGCTCATTCCAAAATCTGTAAATCTAAAGCATAGTGCTCAAAAAAGCTGGCCAAGAATACCAGAGGCATTATAACTAAAGCTATTTTGGTTTCAGTCTAGATCTGTTTGAAAGATCTTAAGCCATACAAAAAAAGATAATACAAAGCTTTGTTAAGAAAATTTCTTGACAGATTGGTTTTAAACCTGAGTCTTTTTCTTATTAAAACATCTTATTTGCAACATACATTCTTGAACACAAAGCTAAATTGTGTATAATAACTAATAATAGATTGCAAAACCACTGAAACCAGATAAGAGAACTGCTTATCCAATACCATCTTCCTAAGAATCATATTTAAAAAGAACCTGACATTCGAATGAGCCTTAACAAGACTTAGTTTAGATAGACTTTCCTTAAACAAAAAGATACCCAGATATTGGTAAAATTCCTCATACTTGGCAATAGAAATAGATTGACCATTAATACACAAAGCTGCTTTAGCCACTTTCTAATTGATAGAGATGGCCATTGTTTTATTATTATTAATGGATATATCATTGATACCAAAAAACTCACTAGTAATGTTTTAAATGTACTGTGTTAAAGCCAGGCCATTTTCCACCCATATTATATCATCCACAAAAACACCAGCTGCAAAAAATAAAGATTTGCCCCTACTTGCATCCATTTAATCTGATCTTGTCACAAAATTAGAGTTGATTTTGTATCCACACAAATGTTTCTGTTTCTTAATCTTGCATAATAAAAAATCATAAAAATTTTTCCAAAAAAGAGGAGAAAAAACTTCACTCTAATTCAGTCCATTATGAATCTTGTAACCATCTAAAAAACCAAAATCAGTTATTATTCTATTAAATTTGTTCTCATGAATATTTCCAAAAAACCTGATAAACTTGTCATATATCTTAATACACCTCAAACTAGATTTTAAATAATGTCATCCAACTGAATTATATTTACACATGTCCTGTAGAACCAACCAAATTTCACGGCCCTTCTCAAGAGTATCTTCCACTATTAATCCAACAGCAAAAACTGAAGACTGAGTTGAAGTACCTTTAAAAACTAAAAAGTTGTCATTTTGAAGAATGTTGTACATGCTACAAATTGACAAAATATGGTCTAACAGAATCTTAGATAAAATTTTCCTTGTTGTTTCAATTAAGACAATAAGCTGGGTGTTGGTTAAAACATCCTTCCATTTATAAGGCTTAGAAATCATTGAAACCCATGCTTTCTTCCAGAGATTAGGTATATTACTAAGCTTTAAGCAGAAGTTCAACAGATCTAGGAGACAATTTGTCATTTCATTACCACAATGCTTCCAGAGCTTATTTGATATGCCAGAGAGGCCAGCAGCTTTATTATCAAGCAATCTGCTCAACACCACAACCAATTTCTTTAGGCTGATGTTATCTATAATGCTAAAAAAAGTGTCATCTTTTATGTATTCCAAAAGTGCATATTAATGAGCCTACACATCAGAAATACAAGATAAGATCCTGTGTTTCTTTGTTCAATTCACCATAATATTGTTAACTTCAAACTTCATTTCTATAGGCTCCAAAATCAAATTGTCACCAATCACCAAATAATTTAAAATGACTTTGCAAAAAGATTGCTCAAGAATATTTCTTATCATGCTCCCCTTATTTGAGCTGAAATTTTCTATTCATCTCTCAATTACACTTCTGATGGCTGTCTCTAACTACTATTGACTTATAGTACTTGGATTTCTTGTATCCTTTTTTGACCACTGACAATTGTTTGAAAGTCTTCAATGAAGTCATATTATTCTGAATTATAAAGTCAATTATAAAAGCCTTTTTATTGTCTATAATCTATCATCTTCTAAAAAGATATCCATATTCAAGCCCATTGTCCACTTTCAATGTCTTAGTAACTTTGGCAACAAGCAATTCCAATCCAAGAAACATTAATGAATATCCAAACTTTTACTGGTCAAACTCACTAAATCACAGTTTGGAAAAGACAGTATTAGCCAAATTCACCATTACCCCTTTTATACTCTTTTACATCTCATCCAAATCACCAAGAGCTTTAGTGTTAACAAAACTTTTTAACTTATGTAAATGTTTACCTGAAACATTGTTTCTAAAATGTCTCTATTTAGCACTATCTGTATTTTTAAAATTGAACTTCCAATGGTTCTTGTTTGCTTGTTTTCTAATATTATTAAGACATGTATCCAAAAGACCACCCAATCTGACTGAAACTAATACTGTTTTGTGGTCAGTATTAAAAAATTCAGACACAATGTCAACCTCATGTACTATAACAGTTGAAATCAAATTTTCAGAAACAAAAATATAATCAATGACTTTCTTAAATTCTTTAAAGTTACACCATATAGGAACTTTGACCAAAAAATGTCTTCTAAACAAATTTACAAAGCCAATTTTCAAGCACTTATTAAAACTCACACTTTTCTTGGTGTCATTTTCATTGAAGTTACTATCCAAAATAACAAAAAAGCTGGAATTAACTACTTTAGAAATTATGGAGTTAATTTCCAATGCCTGGGAGAACCACATACCAACAGAAGCTCTAGCATATAAACCCAAAATAGAGACTGAAAGCCTATCCTTAAACAATAAATACACTAATATCAATTGGCCAGGGATTTTCTTTACTTTTAAAACATGTTGAGCCAAAAAATTGTTTATGATCACAGCCATACTAGCACCAAAAAACTCTGTGTCCAAACCAGATATAAAGACTTGAACACCATCAAACTTATTTGTAATCCATGGCCAAGTATTAGACCTAAGTTTTGTTTCAGTGATTATAGAAACCATATTGCCAGAATTCATATGTCAACACACTATATCTTCTTGCTTAGCAGACACATTAATGTCTTTAATATTACAAGTAACAATTTTCCAAACAAGATCTGTTATTGAGGGAGACAGACTTTAGACACCAAACTACTATTGTCTATTTTGGCCATTAGGTCTATAACAGTAACTGAGAGATTCTTCAATGTTACTTCTATTTTCAAAATTGCAGATTGGTCAACAACCACCACTTCTGCTACAGTCTTACCACTTGTAATCACACCTGAACTCTCATTCATCACTATATCTGTTTCTTGATTTTGTGATAAAGAAGTTATCAATAACTAACATTCAGAGCTAAGCTGGAAAACCATTGGCCCAGATGTGTTCAATTTTTTAGCCAGCTTATTAACATGCTCTGCAAGACTGGCGAAACTGCACTTAAGAGCAGCTAATCTATTATTCAATTTCATAGACACTAATGGAATAGGATTCATTTTCAAAGAGGAGCCAAGACTAAACAAACTATTACCAGCAAAAAGAGAAGAGAAAGAGAACTCACCAACAACTTTAGCCCAAAAAACACCACCAAAAGAGACAGAATAAGCTATTGGTGCTGAATGTTTGACATAGATGGTAGCCAGCCTGCTTTTATTGTCTACAGATAGCACTTTATAAAAAGAAGCACCAAGAAAATTTTTCTCACCAAAAGTACAGCCCAATAATGTATGCCCTGTTTTCCTATACTTAACACATTTGGAAGAATCCAACTAAGACCAGTACAAATTGGCATCTTTTAGAACTGGGGTGGTTCTTATAATAATATTAAGTAAGTCAGCCAAGTCAAAACACACCACAGCATATCTGAATTGGATATATGTAACCAGATAATGATTAATAACACAAATTTTGTTACCAACTGAGCCAATAAAGTTCCAAATATTATGTGCATTTGTTTCTATTGGTAATGTGTACAACAAAGCCTTATAACTATTCCTGGCATCTTATAACATCTTGTCCAAATCAGTTCTAACAACACAAACTGTATCTTTCCCAATTAAGATAGACCACTTTGCCATGACCAAATTAGCATAATTCACTTGCTTAAATTCTACCACAGTTTTTTGTTACAGCTCTATCAATTGTATTTTGATCGACTTAATTATCTTAAACTCAGATAATGCAGTGTACACAGTTTCAGCTGATGTTTCAACTGGAATTTTTTTTATCACTATAGCCCAATCTGAATACATCCCAGATTTTTTAAGATTGGTATTTACCAAAATATTTGCTGCTCTTGCTTTTTCCATAGCCTGTGCCAAATTGAATTCAGAAGTAAAGGAAGCACAAATAATCTCAGAAAATTTTGAGAAGGTAAAGATCCTCCCAAAATCATTGACTTTTAAAAATAAATAACTAACCAACACCAGCTTTTCTTGAGATGATTTTCCAACTATTTTATCCAAGCCAATATCTAAAGCAAATAATTTCCTAACCAGAACATTAACCAAAATTTTCAAAGAAAAGAAGAGTTTTAGTGGAACATTTGAGAAAACTTTATCATTATTATCACTAACTGAGAAATTAATTTTCCCCAATAACTTGCCAAATGCCTTCTTGGTTTTAATTTATGAACTTTTAGGTATTTGATTAGAATTCCTTTTACTAATAGCACTGCTTTCACCATAATTAAAACTGGTCTCCTCTACCAGACACTTCTCTTTCATGTTTATACTATTAGACTTGATAGTGTTACCAGTCTCTGAACTTTATGAATAACTATTCTACATCTTAACTGAACCTTTTTTACCACTAATACTGTCTTTTATAACACTGTCCTTTCTTTTCTTTCTTGACACAACAAATTTAAAACCACTATCAGAGCCAGAATCTTTAAAAGTCTTTTTTATAATAGCAATACTAAGACCAACAGTGGTCTTGTAATTAAGCAAAAATGGTTTTGATTTATTATACTGAATGGTAAAAAACTCTTTTCAAAAAACTTTTTTAACTCTTTTTTTGGGAATTTGGAATAAAAGAGAGAAATAAGTTTTAAATTAATTTTTATAACAAAATGATTATACATTGTTACCAGTAGAATTTTAGCTATTAATTAGCATGAAATTACCCTTATAATTCCTATAATTAATTAGTATATTAATATCATTTCAAATTATCATTTATTATTTCATCAATTATCACATATCACGATTCAATTAAATAATCCAATTAATATAACAAAAAGTAAGATGATCAAATTACACAATATCTTGAACTTTGTAACATTCAAAAATTTGCCGAAATTTACAGAAATTCGCCGAAATTTATAAGAAATTCGCCGAAATTTATAGAAATTCGCCGAAATTATGAATAGTTTACCCAAATTAATCAATAGTTCAGCGAAATAACTTGTAGTCTATCAAAATGTATCTTTAGTTTGCCGAAATTTGAGCAAAGAGAAAAAGTGCAAGTTCATAGACTAGTACTACAACAAGTTGTATAAAAGAAAAGCTTTTTTCTTCAAGAAAATATATCTTACTTTAGATTTATCACTTAGAACCATTTCTATACACAAAAAGAAATAAATATCAAATAATTCAAAAAACCAAATTCTTTAATTATTGCACTTGGAAAATCCTCAAAACCCAACTAACATTTTGAAATTGATTAGCTACCAATTTCAGTAAACTGTTAGTGACTCCAGGCCTGGATAGAAAACATTTCCCTTGATAAAATCCTATTTCTTTTACATTTCTTTTATTTTTTTCTTTTCTTTTCTTATTACAATCATTAAGGTAGTCTACAGACAAGATTTCTGTAGAAGAGTTGACTTTTACAGCAAAGTAACTACACATTTTTAGTGAGCTTCCAAATGAGCAATTCCTGGAAAAGAGTTGATGTTTACTACAACATAACTACATAAAGTAACTGGCAAGGAATTGGTTATTCCACTTATAAGCCTAGCAGTTCAAATTATAGGAGATAATTTGAAGATAAATTCAGTTATTGGAGGTTCAACTACTTTTAGAAAACGTGAATTTGCAACCAATAGACAGTTACAACATTCAAAAAAAGAGACCAAAAACCTCTGGTAACATTTGGTGCTCTCCCACAGAAATAACACAGCAACAACAAATTCAAAGTGGCAACCACACCAGACACAACAACTCTAGAGTATCATCAGTCAATTTACACCCACTGCAAGCAAAGATTCAACATTTCAGACGGAATTGAAGTTGTCAAGAAATCAGTATACCAATACATTGAAAACCGTATTAACAATTATCTTCTTGGAAATTACAACATTTCAGAAGTGAGAAACAACTTCTACAATAATCTAGTACACTATTCATGATTGGAAACTGAAGACCTTAACAGTGAAACACTTGCCACCTACTTTCAAGAACACAATTACAACATTATCAAGTATTGTGAAGAAAAATACCCAGTACAGTCTAAATACTTTTTTGACTTTGAATTAAAAACAGAAACAGGCAACAAAAGCAAACAAAAAGTGAAACAACACTCAAAAACCACTCCAAACACTTCAATACTACCAAAAACAACTGCCAAACACTTGCAAACACCTGAACAAGAAACCAGTGTCAAATTACCACTTTCTATTACACTATTTCCAATTTCACTTGCTTGACCACAAACACCAAATTCACTACTTAACCGTTTCTCCAGACCAGAAGATTTTCAGTCACCTAAAAATCTTACTCAACAACAAGAACCAATATCAACAAGTCCTAATATCATTGATTACTTACAGAAAAACGAAAGTAATTATTCAAAAAGCTTGGAAAGTGAAGAAACTGAACCAGAACCAGAAGAAGCTACAGAAAATGAAGAAAAAATAGCAACTGCTTATATTGCAAAGATTCCAGAATTCACAGGTGAAGATAATGATACCAGTTCTCAAGAATGACTTAACAAAGTTCAAAAAGCAGAAGATACAAATAGTTGGAATGCAGCAAGAATGCTCAAAGCAATTCCATACTTTCTCTAAGGAACTGCAAAAGAATGGTTTAAAAACTTAGAAGAACTATTTGAAAACTGGCAAGCATTCAAAGATGCTTTTCTATAACAATTTACCAACAACAACACTTCTATCACTCTCAGAAACTGCTTTTGCAATATCAAGCAAGAAACATCTGAAACTGTTATGACCTATCTTGGAAGATTCAACAAACTTCTTAGACAAATTCAACAATTGGAAACCAATAACTACTATTCTGATGCTCAAATTTTAGATCAGTTTATAGCAAAGTTAAAAAACAAACTGATTAAAAAAGTCCGTCCACATGCTCTAGCAGACTTAGCAACTGTCATTAGACATGCAAAGAATTATAAAATGGCTATAGAAGAAGTGAACCACACCAAACTTGTTAACTTGGCTATTGGAGAAACCAGTTTAGCAGCTGAAGAAAAAATAAACCAACTCACAAAGAAGATTGAAAGCTATTTTACAAACCAGCAACAACAGCAGCAACAACCACAAAAATATCAACCACCACAGTGATGCAACCAAAACAACTTTGGACCACCATTCAACAACCAATCTCAAAATTGTCACTATTGTGAAATTTCAGGACACTGGAAACGAGATTGCAAGAAACTACAAAGAGACCAACAAAACAGAAGTAATCAACGTTACTCTTTACCACAACAATCTTATTACCAACCCCCACCACCAACTTATTATTCACTAAGACCACAAATTCAAAACAGCTATTATCAACCAGCTCCACAACCAATTCAACAACAATATCAGCAACCTTTACCAATTCAGCAATATCAGACACCACCCACTCAACAATATCAAGTACCAGCAAGAAGATTGGTTCAATATAACCAATTCACACCCCAAAATCAATTTCAGAATAACAACAACAGAATTAATCCAAATAACCAGTTGGTTCCCCGAAATTCTGGTCAGCAAAAACCCAATCACTATTACACTCAACCCAGTTATCTTATAATACCAAAGGAATCGGATTTTCAACAACTTGCACTTTCTGAAGGTAAAGTTGCAGCACCCAGATCAAACTCTTCTAACAACACTATTCTACTAGCTCAAATTGCCCAAAATGCCAATCTTTTAGATATATTCCCATTCGAATTTGAAGCAAATGAATCACTATTCTTGCTTAGTAATGCAGCAGCTAATGAACAAAAAGCTATCACTGCTATGTACACTGAAGCTACAGTAGAAGAAAAACCCATCTGATTAATTTTAGACAGTAAATCAGCTGAAAGTATTATCACCTACCAGTTAATGCAACAGCTTCAAAAAACTGTTGACAGACCAGTCCAAACTGTAATTGTTATAGCAGATGGTATGAAAAAGACACCAGTAGGAGAAATTGACAATTTTCCATTCACCATTGATGGAATCACCATTCCAGTCAAAGTTCTAGTCATGGATGCACCCCAATACCAAGCTCTGATCAGAAATGATTGGCTTCTTAAGGCCAATGCAAACTTGGACTGGGAAACTCAGGAATTAAAAATCTCATACCAAAGACAATACACCATAGTACTTGCTACTTGTGATACTTTTAACAAATAATCAGAAAAAGCCCCAGTATTTGAATTTGAAGAGGAAAAAGAAATGCCACTTACTGAAATCTACATGGCTCTTGAATCAACATCCAATTGGGCTGAAGAAACAGAACAGAAGATTTTTGAAGAATCAAGAAGATGGAAGAAAGTTAGATATTCTACATCAGAACTACGGAAACAACCACCCTATATTCCACTCAAATGCAAAGATTGCAACAAGAAACTTTCATCAATGAGAGCATGTATTTCTCCAGAAGAGGAATATGAAACTTGTACCTATTACTTTTGTAAAGCATGCCATAAAGAACGATTTGGATCTCCAAAAAGAAGTGGAAAATGAGACAACACACCTTGCCTTACATGTGGAGATATGTTACCAGAAGAATACAACTGGATTAATGTTGCAATGAGAGGAGGAGTATATGATCAAACCTGTCAATATGCTCTATCAATTTCAAAAAAAGTCAGAAAAGGAACACTATTTGATGCAGTATACAACAGTGCTCTCAATAAACTTTACCACTATGCTCACAATGCTGAAATAATTTTTGACTTAGCAATGGCATTGATCAATGGAGCCACTCAAGAAAATGTCTATCAAATGAAAGAAGCTGAATACATTGAGTATATCATGGAATTAGCTGGATTTGATTATAAAAATGAAGCAGAAACATATCACCAAATTGCAAGCCACACATATCCAACCAAAGAAGCTCAAATTTAACAATTAAAGCAAATGAACATTCAATTGTGTAAAGAATGCATCATGCTTTGTAATGACCAATGGTGTTTAGAATGCTATGTTCTTAGCATTCCTCTGCCAAATAAGAATGATGAAAATGAAATCGAATTTGGAGTATCTGAATTAGTAGAAGAATTACCAATCACTCCCATTTATCTCCTTGAAAAGCAACCACCTCTACAACTTAAATATTTTGACAACCATGGCCAAGGAATCAGACCAGAAAAAGCACACGAAATTGATGCTGGATATAATCTAAGATACTCAGAAAAAGATACTTTGGTTCTTCAACCAAAGTCTTTAACAAAAATCAATCTCAAAATCACTCTTAAAATTCCGCCTGGAGCAATGGTTCAAATTGCCTCCAAATCATCATTGGCAAGCAAAAGAATCAATATTAGAGGAAGAGTTATAGATGCAGGATATACTGGAGACATTACCATCATGTTGCAGAATAAAACAGACAAACCATTCAAGATTGAACATGCTGAAAAAATTGCTCAAGCAATTTATCTACAATTAATCAATATTTCGGGTCTACAATCAGTTAACAACAGAGAACAATTGGGAAAAAGTGAAAGAAAAACTCAAGGTTTTGGTTCAACTGGACGATTTACAGTTCCAGTAAACATAGCCCTTAAAATACAAAATGAATCTTACCAGATTCTTCAACTTCCTCAACCAATTACCATTTTACCTTTTGGAGAACATCATGAAATTTACACTTGCTCAAAACCCACTACTACCTAACAAATTTTTGAATCCAATGAACAAATCTGTTTGAAACATGAAATCTCAATTCCAAACATTTATATTTCCAAAGGAATGAAAAAATTTCAAGTTACATTCTACAACCTCAATAATTACCCTATTGTTTTATTAAACAAATTAGAAATTGGAATCATACACAGTAATATTTTTCAAGATGAAAACTCTCAAATTGTCTTTAATTTCATCGAAATTGTAAGGCATACTTTACTTCCAAATTCAAATATCATTCCCACCACTGAAAACTACCATCTTTTGGAAAAAAACTCTCTCGTATCAACATAAGTCCCTTAAAATCTCAACAACAAAAACAATTGAAACAATTGATAGCTGAATTTGCAGATATATTTGCAAAAGACAACAATAACCTGGGAAAAATGGATATCATTCAACATCAGATTCATACAGGAGATGCTCCACCAAAATGTCAGCAAGCTTACAGAGTGCCACCTGCTAGTCACTAATTCATGAGAGAAGAAGTCTAGAGAATGCTTAATAATGGATTGATTCAACCATTAAAAAGTCCTTGGGCCTTATCAGTAGTTCTTGTCAAAAAGAAAAATGGAAAAATCAGATTTTGTGTTGACTATCACCAATTGAACAGTGTGACAATTGGAGATGTCTACCCTCTTCCAAGAATTGATGACATGTTAGATGCTTTAGGAAAAGCCAAGTTCTTCTCAACTTTGGACTTGGAAAGTGGATACTGACAAGTTGAAATGGACCCAAAAGACTGACCCAAAACAGTATTTACTACCCAAAAAAGAAACTATGAGTTCAATGTTATGTGTTTTGGACTCTGCAATACATTAGCAACTTTTAGCGACTCATGAATGTTGTATATGAAGGACTCTTGTGGCAATTAGTAATTGTCTATCTTGATGATACTGATGTATACTCACCAAGCTTTGAAGCCCACCTTATTTACTTGTGAGAAGTTTTTCAATGATTATGGAAAACAGGATTAAAATTAAACATTGAGAAATGTTACTTTGGAAAAACAAGCCTAATTTTTCTTGGACATATTGTTAGCAAAGATAGAGTCAAACCAAAGCCAGGAACAATCAGTGCTGTCAAAAACTTTCAAACTTCCAGAAATACCACAGAACTATGAGGATTTGTAAAATTAGCCTCTTACTATCAAAAATTCATAAAAGAATTCTCAGAAATTGCCAAACCACTCAATTATCTTATCAACATAAACGTGCCATACAAATGGACTGAAGAACAACAAAAAGCTTTTAAAACTCTCAAAACAAAATTGACAACAGCCCCAGTTTTTGCTTACCCAGACTTTAACAAACGGTTTCAATTAGTCACTGATGCTTTACATATAGCATTTGGTGCCATCTTATCACAATTAAATGAAAATAGACAAGAACAAGTCATTGCCTATGTTAGTAGAACACTCAAACCAACAGAACTAAAATATAGCTCAACTGAATTAGAAGCTGCCACAGTCATCTGGGCTCTTAAACATTTTCAACAATATCTGAAGAATGGAAAAGAATTTGATATCATAACTGACAATATTGGTCTCAAATGGCTCAATAAAAAGAAAACTGAACAAAGTGCCAAACAGTCTCAATGGAATGACTTCTTAGCAGACTACAAATATATTGTACACCACAAACCAGGAAAAATACACACTAATGTTGACAGTCTCTTAAGGATAAGACAATATTAATACCAATATTAACACCAACAAACTTAACAGCAGAATAAACAACAAAATCAACAACAATAGATCCAGAAAACTACAACAACATCAAAAACTATTTGGAGACTCTCACCATGCTAGAAAACTGGTCTTCAAGTGAAAAACATTGTTTACAACACCAATTAAAACAATATTTCATACACCAGAACAAAATCTATTATAAAAATCACAGAAACCCAAACTAACCATTCAAATTAGTACAAGAGAATGAAAAAAAAACAATTTTATACAACATGTACACAGATCCGTCTTCAGCACACTTGGGAAGAGATGGAACAATTCAAAGAACTCTTGAACATTATTTTTGGTCTCACATGCAAAAAGACATTTGACAATATGTAGAATTTTGTGATAGTTGTCAAAAAAGAGGAGGAACTCACCCCACAGAACCTTTAAATCCAATCAAAGTTGGGCAACCTTTTGACAAAGTTGGAATTAATTTAGTCGGACCATTATCTATCACAACCCAAGAAAATTGTTATATTGCAGTTGCAGTGAATTATCTTACCAAATAGCCTAAAGTTAGAGCTATCCAAAAAGCAGATGCAAAATCAGTAGCAAATTTCATCTATAAAAACATTATCTGTAGACATGGATGCCCAATTAAACTCTTATCTGATCAAGGAACACATTTTGTGAACAACTTGATACAAGAAATTTGTGAATAATTCAATATTAAAAGACCTTTATCATTGCCTTATCACCCTCAAACAAATGAACTTGTAGAATGTTTCAACAGAACATTGTGTGAATCTCTAGCCAAAGTCTTAACAGACTTTGAACAGGAATGGGATATCTTTATTCCATCAGTGTTACTAGTATACAGAACACTAAAACAAGATACTATGAAACACACACCATTTGACCTTACTTATGAAAGAACAGCAACATTACCAATTAATTTCACAGTAGAAACATACCCAGTGCAACCAATCAATGAAGAAAACTTTTAAAAAACACTTCAAAGAAGGGCTTATACTCTTCTCAGTACACTGGAAGGAAAAAGAAGGATAGCAACAACTTACATTGAATATTCCCAAGCTCAACAAAAAGAAAGACATGACAACAAATTACCATTCATTATCAACGAATTTAAAGTTGGAAATAAAGTTCTCTTACACAGAACTAAGGCTGAAAAACAATGGAGTGGAAAATTTGAAAACAAATAGGATGGACCATTTTATATTCACGAAATTCTAGGCAATGGATCATATAAGTTAAGACTTGATGATAAAATACTAGCAAAAGTTACACATGGAGACAGATTGAAACACTATCATTCCAAAAACAATCCTGAACCATTAATTTCACAAATTGGTACACATTCTTCTTTAATTAATCCTGAAGATATTTCCCGAAATTTAGAACCAATAATTATAATAGAACAGCAACCAAACTTGAACACTTAAATTTTACAATAATTTTTTAATAAAAACACAAAAACAAAAAAATAGTAAATAATTACAAAAAACACCCAAACCCAAAAACAAATAAAAATCCCATATCCAAAAATAATTTTCTTTATTCTTTCTTTTTATAATTAGTCAATTTTATCATGATTATTCTCTGAAATATTCAACAAATATCTCAAAAGTTAATGTTAGCCTTGAAAACACTTCCTGACTTATCCATAACGATTAATAGAAGTCAAATTAATTACATTCAGAAAAAAACCACAGCCCCAGTAGTAAATCATTTACAGAACTATCACTCCTATAGAAAAAAAACAAGAAGTCACTCTGAAAATAGATTACCAAGACTTTTGAAGCAAGCACTAGAAGAAAATCTTTTAATTGCTCCTATTGATATTCTACCAAATACTACAATGTAACAAAAACTTCTACTACTTCTCAATGAACAGAACAATGAACACACCCCTATCTATAAATACTTTCACATTGAAAAGACACTTTATGAACGAAAACTGGAACTTGAAACAACAAATCTCACTCCTGAAGCTATACAAAAACAAATTCATAATGAATTCAAAACAGCAGCTGGACCAACAAACACTTGCTACAAACTTAGAGCAGCTTTTAGACTCTATGATTTGTTTAATACTTGTGAAAATGTTCTACAAAATCCAATACTGCAACCAATGAAAATCCAATACATTGGCAAACTCACAGAACTGAAATTT
>JAAOMT010000009.1:1786561-1923272 GCA_016748015.1 Geosiphon pyriformis
ACTTTAGATTTATCACTTAGAACCATTTCTACACACACAAAAAGAAATAAATATCAAATAATTCAAAAAACCAAATTCTTTAATTATTGCACTTGGAAAATTCTCAAAACCCAACTAACGTTTTGAAATTGATTAGCTACCAATTTCAGTAAACTGTTAGTGACTCCAGGCCTGGATAGAAAACGTTTCCCTTGATAAAATCCTATTTCTTTTACATTTCTTTTATTTTTTTCTTTTCTTTTCTTATTATAATCATTAAGGTAGCCTACAGACAAGATTCCTGTAGAAGAGTTAACTTTCACAGCAAAGTAACTACACATTTTTAGTGAGCTTCCAAATGAGCAATTCCTGGGAAAGAGTTGATGTTTACTACAATATAACTACATAAAGTAACTGGCAAAGAATTGGCCATTCCACTTATAAGCCCAGCAGTTCAAATTATAGGAGATAATTTGAAGATAAATTCAGTTATTGGAGGTTCAACTACTTCTAGAAAATGTGAATTTGCAATCAACAGACAGTTACAACATTCAAGAAAAGAGACCAAAAACTTCCAGTAACAACATAAATTAAAAAGCTCATAAATAAGATATTTTGTAAAAAAACTAAATTTTATTGTAAAATAATTATATAAATAATTGATATAAAATTGGCTATTTATTATAAATCTAACAATATACATAATTTAAAGTATAAAAAATACTTTAAAAGATAAATTAGCTTATTAAAAATTTACTAATTTCTATTAGTAATAAAATTAATAGCAAAACAACATTAACAATATTAATAAAATAAGACAAAAAATCTTAAGTAATAATATATTAATTCAAAAAATTTAAAAAATATTATTATTAAAAAATTAATACAATTAATTAATTTATATAATTTAAGTTTTTAAAAAATTAATTAAGATAAAAAAATATATTAAAAAACATAAAAAAAAGTGTTTTAACAAAAACTAATAAAATAAATAGCTATTTAAGTCTTGTAAAAATGCTAATTATTAATAAAAATATCTACAAAAATTAATTACAAAAAATTTGAATAGTATTTAATTTATTTGTATTGTATTAATTTTAATATTAAATAGATTTTTTTATTGTAATTATATGTAAATATATAAATTAGTTTATAAATTTATGTACAAATTATAATTAAAATATTATTATTAAATAGTTAACTTTTAATTATATTAATTTTTTATTTATTAAATGTTTATTTTATCTGATTTTATTGTAATTTGTTTTATATAACAAGTATATTAATTGTTTTTACTATATATTATTTTTAATTATATATATAAGTTATAATAAAAATATATTTATATATAAATATGTTAAAATAAAACCAAACAAAATAAAATATTTAAAATAAATATTGTTTTTACTAATGTTAACTTGAATATATTTTTTTTAATATTCAAAATACTATTATTATTATTATTATTATTATTATTATTACTATTATTGTTAAAATTATTAAAATTAATTACTCAGATCCAGTACACTTGGCAAAGCAGATCGAGAACCATCTATGCTTTTGTTAAAAACAAAGAAAAATCTCTTTTATACACTTCTTTGTATATCAAACCATTTATAGTTATCAAATAATTTATATAATTTTAAATTGTATCTAGTCTTCCAATTTTAAATATTTATATAAAATTAAAAAAATTTTGTTAAAATTTTTGTTTTTTGATTATATTAATATATTTTTGAATTATGTATTTATTAAATTATAAAAAAAATTAAATATAATAAATTGTTAATTGTAATTAATAGTTTGCTAAATAAAAATACTACAAATTTGTTTGATATTACAAATAAATTATAAAAACTTTGTAATAAAATTGTTTTAACATTATTTTTGGTTTTATTTAATTTATATTTAATACTGAAAACAGTTTCTATTCTGTAAAAACATGCTTGAGTCTTGATAATTTTTAAATTTAATAAATAAAATAATGTTTTTATTAATATTTATTTATTTATTTTAATTGAAATAACAAAAAAAAATTTCTTAAAAAATTTTTTAAATCATATTTTTTTGGCTTGTAATAAATTTAATATTCTTTACAAAAACAATTTTTTTTCTTAATAGACATAGTTACATGAATTTTTGTTTTTATTATAAGTTTTATTATAAAAAATACTTTAAATAAAAATTAAAAATTTTAGTTAATTTTATAAGATATATACAAAACTTATAATTTACTAAGTTGGCTTTATTTAAAATTTGTTGAAAATTAAAATATGTAATTATTTTATAAAAATTTTTAAAAATATTTATAATAATAGAATTATAACAGAATTTAAATTTTTAAATAAATACAAAATATATAATAAATTAAATTAAGATAAAACTTTTTTATTTTTATTATAAAACATATTTTCTAATTTTTTTTTGTACAAAGTAAAAAAACATAAATATTTGTGTAACTATTAAATTAATTTTAAATTTGTTGTCAAAACAAACAGAATTAAGAATTTAACTTTTTATTTAATAATTAATATTTTTTTTAATAATATAATTTGGATAAAAAATAATTAAATTTTTATTTAATATATTTTAAATATTGCAAATAAGTTTATTAAAGTTTAATTTGGCTAAAATGCACTTTAATATTAAGTTTTTTTTAAATTTAATATTAAAAAAAATAGTTTTAAACAAACAATTTTTGTATTTAATATAAATTAATTTATAACTTATTATTACTTATAAGTCTTAATTTAGTTTTATTTCAAAAAACATATATTATAAATAAAACATTATAATAAAAAAAGTTTAAAATTAAAATTAACTTGTTCAAAAATTTTTAAATAAAATTTGTATTATTATTTTTTATATAGTTTGAAATTTTTTAAACAAATACAAACAAAAAAAATGTTGTATTTTTTTTAATATTAATAATATTTTTAATTATCTTTTTAATTATTGTTCTTTAAATTTACAAATTTTAAAATAAACTTTCAAAAATTTGGTGCAATTTTTTGTTAAGTTAAAAGTTAATTTAATTAACAATTTTTTGATTAAAATTGTAAAAAAAATTTTGTATTATAATATTTTTTTAATAAATAGTTTGTCTAAGTATTTTGGAATATTAATTAATTTTTTATGTTTAAAATATCTTGGTATAGTTTTTAGTAATAAATTTTTAAATAAAAGTTATAATATTATAAATTAAAAAACTTTTTACTATTAAAAAAAATTAAATCTTAAAAAATTAATGTTATATTAATTTATTTTGTTAATTTTAGATATAATATTGGTTTAAATTTTGTTAAATCTGATTTGGTTTATAAATTTTATTGTTAAAATATTTATAATTTAATTAGTTTTTTTATTTTTTAAGAATATAATTAGATATTATTAATTTTTATATAAATAAATTTTTAAAAAATCTGGTTTTATCTAAAATAGTTTATAAAACAATAGCTTTTTTTTCGGATTTAGACTTAAATATTAATATTAAGATATATAATTTAGTTTTTTAATAATAGTTAAATTATAAGTTATTATATTAGTTTTTAAATATATTTTAATTTTTAATAAGATAATAATTTATTTAAACAATTAAATACTTTTAAATATATGTAATTTTAAACTTGATTTGATTTTACCAAATTTTTACAATTATTATTGAAAAAAATAATAATACATATTTAATTTAATTGTTTTAAAAAGTATTTTAATTACTTAATTAAAGATTAAAAACTATTTTAACAATAAAAATAATAATTATACAAATATATTTGTTAATAAAACTTTTATTTTATTTTATTTTTTGTTTCTATTTAAAAGTAATTTATTATAATAAATAATATTGTAGTTTTAAATAATGCTTATTATTTTGTATATAATATATATAAAATTATTTGTTGTGCTTATTAAAAAATTAGATTTAATTTAAACATAATTAATAATTTTTTGTTGAAAGATATAAATTGGTCTTATACTTTAATAATATAATATTTTAATTTGCACATATTATTTGGTTTTATAAGTAAATTTACAACTAGTTTACATATTTATATAATAAAAACAATACATAAATATATGTAAATAATAATTAAAAAATAATTTTATAATAAATTTTATTTTAGTATTAAATTTTTATATTGTACAGAAATAAAGCTTTTTAATTATATATTTTTATGCACAAATAATATTATTGTTTACAAAAAATTGTTGTTAAAATATATTAAACATTAAAAATTTTTGACAAATATTTATATTCTATTATTGTTGGTTTTTTAGATTTTACTCTTTGATATAATTGAAAATAGTTTGTATATTGTTTTTTGTAAGAACATAATACTTAAAATTTAATACATAAAAGCTATTTTAGTTTTTAAAGATACTAAGATTACAGTCTTAAAATTAATAGCTTTTATGTATTAACTAATAATAAAACATTAAAACAAAGTTTAATTGTATAAATTTAAGTTTAGGATTATTATAAAAAAAAGTGATTTAATAAATAATAATAATTTTATACTATATGTATAACATGGTTTATTTATTAAATTTTCAGATAGTGTGATTTATATGCTTAATATAATTAAGACTTTTGTAGTTAATTTTGGTTTTTGCAAGCATTATAGTTTTTTTCTGGTTTAAATAGTAACATCATAGTATGGATATCTATAATAATGTCTTAATTGGTCCAAGTGGTTGGTTACATGTAAAAAAAACATGATTTATGTCTAGTTAAAACCACTTAGTTTGGTTTGTATATTAGATAACAATTGGGCTTTACTTATAAAATAAATAAAAAAAAATATATCTAAAATTAAATTATAATATTATTTTTGTTTTTTGTATATTGCAATTATTACAAATAAATTTCAAGTGTTAAAATTCTCAAGCTATTTTATTCATTAAATAACTTGATTAATTTTTTTTCTGAATTATAATTCAAAAAAAAGTTTTTATAGTTATAAAAGCATTGTAATCAATCACCATATTGGTTTTTTATTATAACATTTTTTTGTTATTATTATAAAAAAATAAATCATTTTATACTATATATTCTTAAAATAAGCTTTAATAACCTGAGAAAGTAGGGTGGCTAAGTAAATGATATTATTTTAATAAATAAACTCAAGTTGCTTCGTTACTATCTTTTGATTGTGTGAACCATTCGTTTGAAACCAGCTGTTATAACCTTTGCCTTATTCATTGGATGTTCCATGCCTCGTGATATTTAATGGCAAATTCTACTATATTTTTGTTCATGTTAAAATAGATTGTGTCAAATGCTGGCCGAAAGGAAAAAATGGCGTGCGCGCGTTTGAAGCCTCCGTGCTTTGATGAAAAATTTAAGGTTGCATAATGTCATCTCCACTAAGCCACTTCAAATTTTCACTGCCTGGTTTTTTATCGATTAAAAACTCGTTAATATTTTTCTTATGCATTTAATGAAAACACATTATGAATAGTTTATTTAAAAAAAAACTAATTAATTTAATTAATAAAAAATCAAAACAAACAAACATATAATCTTTGGAAAAAATAACAATAAAAAATACTAATATATATTTTTTTTTGCAGAAAATATCAACATAAAACAAGAAAAAACACTTGGTGAAGAAATTTGAAAAAGAGTACGAAAATCATTTGTACTTATTTCCAACCCTCCCAAATCCGGACCCGTGGCGTGACCACGAGATTGCAGATTAAAAACGTGTAAATTCAATGCATAAAAATCCGGGACATTAATTTTTGAGTAGAAAGTAAATAACTCAGTAATGATGTCACAAAATTGTCATT
The DNA here is from genome assembly GCA_016748015.1 of Geosiphon pyriformis. Classification (NCBI taxonomy): domain Eukaryota; kingdom Fungi; phylum Glomeromycota; class Glomeromycetes; order Archaeosporales; family Geosiphonaceae; genus Geosiphon; species Geosiphon pyriformis. The sequence continues at coordinate 1,792,334 of JAAOMT010000009.1, forward strand.
TTGTCGTCATAGCTGAGCGAATACCCACTTCTGATAATCGGATCAAAATAAATTGAATTCCATCAAAAACCCTATATATTATACTCTAGTTCTTAAGCATCTCCGCATCGCCTTTTCCAAAAATCATAACCATGGTTAGTACAGCAAAAACCAACGGCTCTACAGCTCCGCGCCAGCGAAGCCTGAGCATTTACTCGGATGTAGAGCATAAGCGAATCATCAACGTTACTCACCTGATACCGTACGAACTGGAGATAAACGAAAAAGAACAACATCACTGGACTCTGAAACCGAGACATGAGCATTCAGCTCTTTACTCTGGTATTCGGTCTTTGGAGGCTGAATGGGATACGTTGATCATTGGTTATGTTGGTGAAATACATTACGATCAGGAAGAGGGTGGCAAGTTAATGGAACCTACCCAATTTACTGCTGATCACAAAGCGACTCTATTGGAGTTATTGCAAAAAGATCGGGTTTTGCCAGTATTTTTGGACGAGGCTGAACACCACGGTCACTATGAGGGTTATTGCAAATCTGGTAAGTTGCATTATACTTTGAAGTTGACTTTGTTTATAAAGTTTAAACTACAGAGTACATGACTCTCTCGAAACAAACGCCATTTATCAACGTGAAAATTGGATTTCTTAATTTGAAGAGATTAAATTAATATTCTTTAGTCTTGTGGCCCTTATTTCATTATATGCTATGGGACGCGGTTACGGACGGCCGTGTTGAAAAAATCAATTGGGATCAGTATGTCAAAGTGAATCAAAGATTTGCCGACCAGATTATAGAGGTTTACAGACCAGGCGACATAGGTAATGTCTCCAAGAATTTTTAATTTTCATTTAAGTTTGATGCATGCTTTGTTAATTAGTTCTGAAAATTTTTTAGTGTGGATTCATGATTATCATTTATTATTGGTTCCTGAAATGCTTCGAAAGAGGCTTCCTGAAGCACCAATAGGTCTCTTCATTCATGCTCCCTTCCCAAGTTCAGAAATATTTCGATGTTTGCCTAGTAAGTCAAGCTTCAAATTATTTTGATTTTCCGGAGATGAGATATTATAAAAACCGTATCACGAATTTTAGGATTTTTTGATTTTATGTCCAGTGATTGATTGATTGATTGCTTCAAAAAATCTATTATGTTAATATAGAACGCAACGAAGTATTAAATGGAATGTTAGGGGCAAATCAAATTGGCTTCCAGGTAAGAAATGGTACATTTAACTCTTTTATTCAATATTATTTCCATGACCTTGCTCATAAATATTATTATTATTATTATTCTTCTTCTTCTTCTTCTTCTTCTTCTTCTTCTTACCCTAGACATATTCGTATGCGAGTCACTTTATCAGCAATTGCACGCGTATTTTAGGCTATGAATCCACACCTAAAGGTGTTGATACACAGGGTTCTATTGTTGCCGTGAGTACATTTCCCATCGGAATCGACGTTCAGGAAGTTGAAGAACAAAGGTAAATCCATAATTCAACTATTATAAGTTGAAAGATTGGCAAGAATTTTTTTTGATTAGAATCACTATTTTCTTAGGAAAAATCCAGGTGTTGCTACTAAAATGAGTGGTATCAGGGAAATGTATACCGATAAAAAAATTATTGTGGGGCGTGATAAATTAGATTTGGTTAAGGGTGTAATGCAAAAATTGCAAGCCTTTGAAAAGTTTCTTATTGACTATCCTCAATGGCGTAACAAGGTAACTATATCCCTGATTTGTCTTATTTTTAGCTGAAAACTTTGCCTTTCATATTAATTTTGGTTTTGCATTTCATGTGATGCTCCCCCAAATCTCCCTTGAGGTTGTTTTAATACAAGTAACATCACCTGCGTTAACAGAATCACCAAAATTGGAACGTAAGGTATCTGAGCTTATTGCTCATATCAACGGTACCTTTGGTTCACTCGAGTTCACCCCAGTTCATCATTACCACAATCATGCCATTGATCAAGATGAATATTTGGCTCTTTTGAGCGTGGCCGATATTGGTTTGATTACTTCGGTGCGCGATGGAATGAACACCACATCATTAGAATATATTATGTGCCAGCGAGAAAATCATGGTCCCTTGATCTTGAGCGAATTCACAGGAATGGCTGGTTCCCTTAGTTCGGCGATAATGGTGAATCCTTGGGATTACACGGGAGTCGCAAAAGCAATAAATGAAGCATTGGAAATGTCGAAAGAAGAAAGAAAGGCTAAACATTTGGTATGTAAGACCCTTTTAATTCATTTCTCCATGAAACTTGGATGTTTAATATTTGTTAATCTAATTTTGTTGTTCTTTTAGCAACTATACAATCACATCACTGCTCACACAGCAGGATATTGGGCAAAATCTTTTATCAAAGAACTTTGTTCCTACTTAATCACCCAGGAACAATCGAAATCTACTCCCTATTTGAAAGTAGACTCCCTCCTGAACCAATTTAGAAAATCCAACAAACGGCTCATTCTCCTTGACTATGATGTAATGGGAATTGATCATTTTATATAGAAAAAGTCATATTTTTAATCTCTATAATTTAAACTTCCACTTATTCTCGACTTTTACAAATTATCAAAGGGTACGTTGACGCCTATCGTCAGAACACCAAGTGCGGCTATTCCTCCAAAAGCAATTCTCAAAGCCTTGAAAACGTTAGCATTAGATTCTCGTAATAACTTATGGATCATATCAGGGCGCGATCAAGAAGCATTAGATGAATGGCTTAGCGATATCCCGGGCCTTGGTTTAAGGTGTATTTTTGTTGGTGATAAGTTAAATTTAATGAGTGAATAAGAATTACTGATAAAATAATTTTATTAGTGCAGAACATGGAAGTTTCATCAAATATCCAAATACTGGAAAATGGGTTAATCTAACAGAAGACGTGGACATGGGTTGGAAGACGGATGTAATGGAGATTTTCTCTTATTATACCGAACGAACCCAGGGCTCGTCAATTGAACATAAACGCTGCTCAATTACTTGGCATTATCGTCAAGCTGATCCGGTTTATGGGTATGAATCTACTTTTATTCTGTTTCGGAGGATAAATAAATAAATAAATAAATAAATAATTTTATGACTTTTTTTAGAGCATTCCAAGCTAAAGAAATGCAAAATCACCTTGAAAGTGCAATCATGCCAAAATTACCGGTTGAAATATTGCTGGGCAAGAAAAACTTGGAAGTAAGACCAACTTTAATAAATAAGGTATGTGATGTGCATTAAATGGTACTTTGCGAATGTTCTCGATAATTGATACTGAACTAGAAAATTGCTTATTAGGGGGAAATTATTAAGCGTCTCTTGGGAAATACCCCCGATGTTGATTTTGTCTTTTGTGCTGGGGATGATAAAACAGATGAAGATATGTTTCGAGCTTTGCGAAAATCTGATCTTGACGAGGAATTTATTTTTTGCACCACCATCGGTTCTGCGAGCAAAAAGACATTGGCGCAATGGCATGTAGGTTCGCCTGAGGAAATCTTGAATGTACTTACACGTATGATCGAAATAGATTATTAAATTTTAGAAAATGTTCAATTATGGATCTTTGGACCTGTCGAATCGAAATTCTATGGGTCTTCTTTAGATGAAAAATATAACTTAATCGTCAATTAATAATGTATAATTCGTCTTTGACAATATTTATTTATTTTTCGAAGAAAATAATGCAGAACATTGAATATAGTTCGATTATTGATTTAAAAATAATTAGCTATAATTGTGATAAAACTCAAAAGAAATTTTCCATTAGTCAATATTTTTAAATCGCAAGTGCAAATTTGGAACCTAAATTTTTCCACTTTTCTTTAGTCTTGTAAAATTCAAAAGAGGTATTTCTTGAATCTACTAGTTCACTAGGAGCTAATCACCAAAATATACCAAGAGCCAATTATCTCGTTTGTGAATTTTCTACAATTTTATTTAGCACAAATCAATCTGATTAAGAATTTACTTTTGGTTGATCGATCAGAGAGCACTCCTGAAAGCTTTAGTCAACAAAGATTTACCATATAATGTGGTTGTTCTTTTATCTATTTATCAGTGTCTTTTGTAAAACGTTAACGCACCGTAATTATTACATCATACCCATTCCTCCCATTCCTCCTCCCATACCACCAGGGCCTCCAGCACCCTTATTCTCATCTACGAATAAATGTAAAATCAATTATGATTAAAACATTGCAGACTTTAAGAGCTCTATTTTAAATTATTACCTACCAGGAGCTTCGGTAATCATGCACTCTGTTGTTGTCAAGAGACTTGCAACGCTAGACGCATCGACTAAAGCCGTTCTCACAACCTTCAAAGGATCTACTATTCCTCGCGCGATAAGATCACCATACTCACCCTTGGCCGCGTCATAGCCATAATTAAAATTGTCACCATACTCTTCCAAGAGCTTTCCAACAATAACCGAACCCTCTTCACCAGCATTATCTACAATGATACGTGCTGGCTTTTGAAGGGCGGACTTTATAATGTTGATACCAAGTTGTTGATCAAAGTTGGCTGGTTTTAAAGAGTCGAGACATTTGATGGATTTTAAGAGTGCAACACCACCACCGGGAACTATACCCTCTTCGACAGCGGCACGCGTAGCATTCAAAGCGTCAACAAATCGATCTTTCTTTTCTCCAACTTCAACCTCGGAGGCTCCACCTACTTTGATAACGGCAACACCACCAGATAATTTAGCAAGTCGTTCCTGAAGCTTTTCTTTCTCATATTCAGATACACCAGGATCATTGATAGCAGCACGAATTTGTTCACAACGTGAGTTAATTTGTCCCTTTGAACCTTCACCATTTAACAAGATAGTGTCCTCTTTGGTAATAGTAACGGATCCCGTAGAGCCGAGAAGGTCAGGTGTAGCACGTTCCAATTTAATTTCTTGCTCATCTGAAAATACAGTTCCACCAGTGAGAGTCGCAAGATCACCCAATATTGATTTGCGATTATCGCCGAAACCAGGTGCCTTAACCGCAGCAATTTGAATACCGCCTCGAAGTTTGTTCAAAATACAAGCAGCCAACGCTTCTCCATCAATGTCCTCAGCGATGATCAGCAGAGGACGCCGCTGTTGTGCAGAAATCTCCAAAACAGGAAGTATGTCTTGCAAAACAGATATTTTCTTCTCCGATAGGAGAATCAATGGCTTTTCGAATTCAACTTTTTGGGTTTTTGGATCGGTGATGAAATATGGGGAGGTATAACCACGATCGAAACGCATACCTTCAGTAACCTCCAATTCATCATCAATGGTCTTGCCTTCTTTCACCGTTATCACTCCTTCCTTGCCAACTTTCTCCATCGCATTGGCAATCAGTTGACCCACATGTAAGTCACCGTTTGCGGAAATCGTTGCAACCTAGCATGAAATTATATTGAATTAACCCTTAATGAAATTCAACGAATCCAAATAATTGTTTCACTGCCTGTACCTGAGCAATTTCTTCGCTTGTAGTAACTACTCGGCTTTTTTCTCTCAAAAACTGCACAATAGCGTCGACAGCTAGTTGGACACCGCGTCGTAAATCCATCGGATTACAACCTGCAGCAACATTTTTTACACCCTCAACAAATATAGCACGAGTCAAGACCGTAGCAGTTGTAGTACCGTCCCCAGCAACTTCATTTGTTTTATTAGCGACATCTTGAACGAGCCTATAAAAAAAGTTCAAATTTAATAAATGAACGCGATTTAAACGTGTAAGATCGTCAACAGGCATTTCCCAATCTTCGTAAACAAACTTTCCCAGCTTTTGATTGAAAAATTAGAAATCTCCACAAAAAAAACTTGCCTTGCTCCTAGATTCTCGAATTTGTCTAACAATGTTATACTTTTGGCGACTGTCACCCCGTCCTTGGTGATCTTGGGGCTACCATAAGACTGTTCGATTAATACGTTACGACCTTTTGGGCCTAAGGTGATGGCGACCGCCTTAGCAAGAATTTCAACGCCTTGTAATAACGAGGCGCGACCTTCGACTCCAAATTTAATTTCTTTATGTGTAGCATATTTTCGCGACAAGGATGTTATTTTTGATTTGTATGGCAATGTGGAAAGACTGTTTGGAAGGCGAGACGCAAGCGGTGAAGAGCTGAAGTATCGCGGAAGCCGGTTCATATCTCTTGTGGAATAATTTTTTTGAGTTTTATTATTATGCTCGGGTTTCTTGAGCTTGGATTATTTAATTTCTTTGAACAACAGACACGCGAGAGGGAAAATCGGTATTTTTGAAAAAATTTTCCGTTTTATTAATGTGGATTTCTTAAAAGTATTTTTTTTGATTGGTTGATGAAAAATTTTCCATCAGTTTCTCAAGAGAATCAAAGAAGGGTTTCCTTTGATTTAGATAAACAAATTGATCCGAATTGTGAAAAAGTAACCCTGTCATTATGACATTAATCAATTATTTCTATGAAGTTGTGACTCATTCAGAAATTTTGATATGAACGGAAGGTTATAGAAGGTTTTTTATTTCACTAGATGTTTCTACAACTTTCCCTCGATCTTTTGATTAAAAAAATTCTTTCGGACTTGAAATGTGATCAAAAGCTAACGCGAAAACGTCAAATTTCAAATTCCCTTTACAATTTAAATTTTTTATATAGCTCTACCTTCTATTTTCTTTTGAGAAATCTATCCTATTAATCCTAGTATATACTAAGCTTGAGAAGATTTCAAAAACATGGTAAATACGAAAAACTAGGAAGATAAAAAGTATCGTTTTGGCGAGTTTGTCTTCATTAACTACTTCCTGGCATCTAAACTACATTTCGCATTGTAAAGCTCAAGATTAATTCTATTTTTTGCTTCGCCTTTTTTTGCAAATTTTAAACAAATAGTCTATCGCAACGAGAAATATAAAAGCTATTATTCCTCTACTTGATCGCGTTCTGGTTCAGCGTATTAAAGCTGAGCAGGTATTTTATACAGCGTTTTTTTAAGTTCGAATTCAGTTTATGATTAAATTAATATCAACCTTTCTAGAAAACCGCTGCTGGTATTTTGATACCCGAAAAATCATTGGAGTCTTTAAACGAAGGAAAAGTTATCGCTGTCGGTAAAGGTGCCTTGGATAAGGTAAAGAAGTCTTATTTCGGGATACATACAGGAGTTTCATAAAGGCGATTGATCCGCATTAAATTTTTATTCATCCTTGCACTAGAATGGAAAGCATATCACACCCCAAGTGAAAGAAGGTGATCGCGTGCTTCTTCCAACTTATGGTGGTAATACTGTTAAAGTTGGTGAAGAAGTAGGAATCAAATTTTTTTTTGCGCGTCAATCTTCAATTTTATTAATTTTCCGGGTGAATTTTTGGCCTGACCTGTTCTCGTATACTTCCATCTTCTTAGGATTACACGTTGTTCCGTGACTCTGAAATCTTGGCTACGATTAATGAATAAGGGATCTAATAGCTTACATTATTAGTATTATAGAATAGGAAGGCCTCTTGTGGTGAAAGTTCTCTCTTTCTAGGATAAAGAGAAAGCGAAAAAAATTATGCGAGTTTCAATGTTACATATAATTAATTACGCGTATAATCTTTTGGAATAATTTGAAAAAGAAATAACCAATATAGCTATAGACATAATTGAGAAATTAATAAATCTGAGATCTAAAAATCGAACTTTTGTATCTGTGTTCATTGGATTGAAGAAAACAGGTTCAAACACGAGAAGCTTCGACTAATTATAACATATAAGTTTTCTTTTACGGAATCAGTGCCCCGTTTAAAAACTCAATAAATCCTTTCGCGAACTAAACACCATCATGTTGAAGAGCTGCTGCTTCAAAAAATCTGGATTGGACGAATCCTGACGAATTTTGAGCAAACTCGGTATTGACCTTGAACGGTCAAAACCTGATTATCTTTGACCATGCCTTGAATAGATGAAATGTGAGTTGAACCTAGATTCTTGAACCCTGGCAGTAATATTGACACGTGATCCCGATACGCTGGTTTTAGATAATAAAAAGGAAAAACTTCATTTGCGATTTGATTTTCTGTACCTTGTGCATTTCATGGATTCGCTTTTTTGAAAAATGAATGAAAAATCAGTTTTTTTGTTTTTTCCTTAACTGATTTGTTGTTAAAGAGTTTAATAAATAAACTTTCTAGGGTTTTACCAAAAAATTATTGTTCGTCTTGAAATTTTTTCGCCCGTCCTCTGTCAATTCTATAACTGTGACGTCAACCATTTTTATAGATCCAATTTGTAAAAAATTATCACATTGATATGACGGAACTTTTGACATTACTACCTCAAGACCGGCTGGATTTCTGATCACCTGACCGCCCATCCGAACCATACTCTAATTAATTTCAACTCTGGATGATACTTTATCAAATTGGCCGTATACCCTATGAGACGGTAGATCCACGGTTTATTAAAAAAGGAAAAATAAAATAATTGATCATTTGATCGTTGATCAGTAAGGTATTTCAAGACTAAAAGCTACCCGATCCAGTAATTAGAACACCATCAATCTCCTTTACTTCCTTTTCGGTCGGATATTCCATTTTTTCTATAACGTCGAATGACAAAATTTCTAGATTGGTGTTTGAAAATGTTTCACAGTTGTCTTCCAAAGCTTTTTTTGAATAAATTAGAAAATATATTATAAAAACTTACATATTTTTCCTTCAGTGTTAAAGCGTAACTAAATTTATCAGTAATAAATATAGCTAATCTAAGATTGTTTTTTGATGATATTTTATTTAGCAAGAGACTCAAAGAATAAGAATAGTTGAATGTTAAATCTTTTGGTTATAAATAATTGTCTAATCCCATTTCAAATTATCAAATTCATGATAGATAAATACTTGACGCACCTGCCCTTAAACGTATGATCTTACATATCGAAAGAAATGGAGAGAGAGCACGATTTAAAAGATGATCTTCCTCGAAGCTTAATCACTCCTAAAACGAGAATCAGGGTTAGCTCGGTACTAAACCGCGATATTACCACCTACGGGAAACAACATTTGATCGACCAGAGTCATGAGACATGTTGGAACTCAGATCAGGTTAAATTTAATTTTCTTTGATCAGTTGACTAACTTCGTATCATCTGAACCTTTAAATTATTAATTCGTGACAGGGCTCTCCCCAATATATAATTATTGATTTTCAACGTAAAGTAAAACTACAAGAATTATTAATCATGTTCCAGGGAGGATTCGCTGGAAAAAAATGTCATATCCTTGGCGCCAATCATAATGATGGATACCAATATGAATTAATTACATCTATTTTTCCTGAAGATATCAATACCCTACAAATATCCTTTAATGTACTTCTTTAAAAACGAACAGTTCTTTTTTTTCGAATGTTACTCTTAACTCTATCTTGGCAATCGATTATCTTATCTTTAAATTACAAGTTTCCTATTCACGATTCTAGCGATCAGCCAAATTTAAAGATTCACCAACGAATGAAGATTATTTTTGAATCAAGCGCAGATTTCTTTGGGAGAATAACCATATATTTGTTGGATGTGATTGGGCAAGATGCATAATTAGAAACAAGAAGATAATAGCATTATGATTAATAAATTAATAGCATGGAAAGTTTTTGAAAATTCAACTTAACGGTGTGTATTAATAAACCAAAATTGAATACATCTTAATAGAATAATGTTTTATTCATTTTAACACAATGTTATTGTATCTATTTTAAAGCAACATAGTATAAAAATGTTATATAAATTTAAAAAATATATGTAAAAATAAGATTAAAAAATAAGATAAATAAATTATAATTTATTAGATTTACATAATTAAGAATTATCATAAAACAATTAAATATTACATTAGTTATAACCTATTAAACATTTAATGAGTGCAGTCTAATCACTATCTAATATATATAAACAAATTAAAAATTTACAGCTAGATGTAATTCATGTTCTTATTATACATAACCAGTCACTTAAGCTGATTAAGACTACACTATATACTTATAACAAGAAAAAAATATGCATTAATTATGTAAATTAAAACTCACAAACAAATAGATTTGTAGAATAATTTAACCAAATATTATGTAAATTATTAGCCAAAATCTCAACCAATTTTAAGCAGAAATGAAATATCTTTATTTTATTAGTGTTACTAATATATAAAATACTAAAACAAGATATTATAAAACACATATTATTTGACTTAACTTATAGAAAGACAGCAATATTATCAATTAATCTTATTATGAAAACATATTTAATACAACCAATTACAGAAAAAAACTTACAAAAAACACTTCAACAAAAAGCTTATATTTTTTTCAGCATATTAAAAAAAAATAACAAATTACAGTCATCTATATTGAATATTTTCAAGCACAATAAAAAAAATAACATAATAACAAATTGTTATCTATTACCAACAAATTTAAAATTGGAAATAAAATTCTCTTATACAAAACTAAGACTAAAAAACAATAGAATAGAAAATTTAATTATAAATAGAATAAACTATTTTTCATAAAATTCTAGATAATAAATTATATAAGTTAAGACTTAATAACAAAATTCTAGCAAAAGTTTTTTTTTTATTTATATTTAATGAGTGAGGTCTAAACACTACCTAGTACAATATATTAAATAATTGATTTAAACTAAGTGTGAATTATGTATTTTTTACATATAACCAGCCACTCAAGCCAATCAGAACAACATTATGCACTTATATAAACTGAAACTGGGTCTCCAATATCTGAGAAAAACAAACAAGATTTATGAAATCCAAAACTAGTACCAAATGCTTCAGCAATACCAAGCAGCTTAGTCATACCATTAGAAAACTTTGATAACAACCCAAAAACTGGAAATAAAGCTGATCTATTACTTGGTATAAGTTTATTCTTTTTAATAAAAACGTGATGCTTAGCACAGACTAATCAAATCTTATTCTTAAAAGCAAGACAAAAGCCATGCACAAAGTTCACAATCTTCTGATCTACAACTTTGAAATTCTCAAAAACAGATGCAGCTTTTTGAATCCAGTTCTTAGAAACAAAGCCTTTATAAAAAACTGTACATATTACAATGTTCAAAACACAGAAAGACAACAATTGAAACACACATGAAAAGAAATAAGAAAGACCAAAAAGTGCACCTTAGCAATTACATGAGCATTCAACAAATGACAACAAACAGAATTATTAACTACACAAAAAAAAGCATGGTTCAAAACCTTAACATTACCACAATATAAGCATAATACACTGAGATAATGCTTGTTATACAGACATTTTCAAACAGCAACTGGCAGCTGATAGTACAAAGCTTTTATAAAGTACATATGAACACCAGCAGTAGATCTACTAATAAAACCAGCAGCCATGTGCAAATTAGAATGCCATACCAAGGATGAATTAAACCAATTAATGTCCAAGAGCAAACTATTATTCAGAACTCTAGAACCAAAAACAACTTCTCAATACATACAATGAACAAACCTAAAGATTTTATGAACAAAATGTCTAAAATTACCAAAAACTACACTTTCTTTAGCCAAAATATAATGTTTCTCTAATTGAAAGAGAAGATACCAGAAAGAAAGAAAAGCAGCATTGGCAAGTGTATCAGTATATACATTACTCAAAACATCTGAATAACTTTTTACTTTGTGTCAACTAATATTTAAATTTTTTTCAAACAAAATTTATGATGTACTAATACTTGACTCAATAACAATTCCTAAAATTTGGATGCACTAGACTTAATTTCAATTTACACATATCCAAAGCAGTCTGATTGTCCATAAAAAAACAAACTGAACTATAAGACACAAAAGTTGTACATAGAAATAGATTAAAATATTATTATTTCAAAATTAATTCTAAATCATTAATTTTACAAATTGATATACATTTTTCTTTAATTAATTCCAAAGATATTTTTCAAAATTTAAAACTAATAATTGTCATAGAACAACAAACCAAATATAAACAATTAAATTAATTAGTTATATTAATATTCATTTCAAAATAAACATAAAAACATATTCAAAAATAGTAAAATAATTATCAGAAAATAAATATATATTAAAAATAATTTTTTATTTTATTTTTATCAAACTTTATTATTTTTCAATTTTATAATACTTATTTCTCGAAATATTCAACAAATCTTCCAAAAATCAATGTTAGCTTTGAAAATACTTCCTAACTTATCTATAATAATTAATAAAAATCAAATTAATTACATTTAAAAAGAAACTATAGCTTTAATAGCAAATAATTTAAATTATTATCCTTATAAAAAGAACATAAAAAGTTACTCTAAAATTCAATTATCAGAACTTTTGAAGCAAGTTTTAAAAGAAAATTTTTTATTTGCCTTTATTAAAATTTTACTAAATATAACAACTCAACAAAAACTTTAAATATGTCTTAATGAACAAAATAATAAATATATTTTTATATATAGATATTTTTATATTGAAAAAACACTATATAAACAAAAACTTAAACTTAAAGCAACAAACCTTACTCCAAAAACTATATAAAAACAAATTTACAATAAATTTAAAATAGCTGCTAAACTAATAAATACTTACTACAAACTTAGAATAATTTTTAGACTTTATAATCTATTTAATACTTGTAAAAACATTTTACAAAATCTAATACTTTAACCAATAAAAATACAATACATTGGTAAACTTACAAAACTGAAATTTCAACAGTTTTCAAATTAAATTACTTTAATAATCTTGAATTATTATCTTAATATCATAAATAGTACTTAGATTTCAATAAAACTCAGTCTTAAAAAGGAAATTATGTTATCAATAGAATTTTAGTCATTAATTAGCATAAAATTACTTTTATAATTTTTATTATTAATTAGTATATATTATCATGTTTCAATTATTATTTATAATTTAATCAAAACTATTAAATAATACTATTTAATTAATAATTTAATTTATATAATAGAAATTAGAATAATCAGATTATACAATATTCCAAATTATGTAATATTTAAAAATTTGTAAAAATTTGTAAAAATAATTGACAGTTTATCAAAATAGCCAATAATTTGTAAAAATAACTTGTAGTTTGTCGAAATTATATCAAAAAAAAGTTCAAGTTTATAGACTAGTATTACAACAAATTGTATAAAAGAAGAGCTTTTTTTTTGAAAAAATATATCTTATTTTAAAATTTTATTCTATTTAGTTTATTTTTAGAATAGCAATCTATATATAAATTAATAAAACAAATACTTTAAAAAACAAATTCTTTCAAATTATACTTGAAATTTTTTAAACTCCAACTAATATTTTGAAATTAATTAACTACTAATTTCAGTAATTTGTTAGTAATTTCAAGTCTAAACAAAAAATAATTTTCTTAATATAAATATATTTTTTTTTATTTTTATTTTTTTATTATAATCATTAAGATAATTTATAGACAAAATTTCTGTAGAAAAGTTGACTTTTACAGCAAAATAACTGCATATTTTTAGTAAGCTTTTAGATAAGCAATTTCTGAAAGAGTTGATTTATACTATAAAGTAACTACATCAAGTAACTGACATATAATTGGTTATTCTATTTATAAGCTCAACAGTTCAAATTATAAGAGATAATTTGAAGATAAATTTAGTTATTAGAGATTTATTAGCTTCCAATAATTATGAATTAATAGCAAACTGTATTGACAATATTTAAGAAAAGAGACCAAAAACCTTTAATAATATAGTTTTACTTATAAAAAGTAATTTAACTACCAAAAAAAGTTTATTCAAAAAAATTTGATTTATTATTTTTAAAAAAATAGTATTATTCACAAAATTTAATAATATATACTATTATTGTCATACAAAAATAATTTTATTAAAAACAATTTAATTTTTAGTTTATTTTAACATAATAAAATTCACTAATGTTTTAACTTTATCAGAAATTAATACAAATTTATCATCAATTAGTAAATAATTTAATATTATTTAATTTAATTTTGTAAGACTTTAAAACTTTTTGACATAATATATCTTTCTAATTTTGTAAAAACCAAATTAACAGCATTGAAATTTAAACTAATTTAAACAATATTTCAAACAACTTTAGCTATTTTAAAATCCAGCTTTAACTATTTATATATAAGTCTAATAAAATTTATATCTAAGACTAATAATAAATATTTTAATAACTTAAAAACCAAAAGTTTTAACTTTAAAAAGTAAAAAAAACAAGAATTTTTTATACATAATACTTTATTTAAAAAACATTTAATTTATAATAAAATACACAATATTTTTAAAATATTTTTATATTGTATTTAAATTATTCATTAATTTTAACTCTTTAAAATCATTTTTTATAATATTTAATTTTTGCAAAATATTATTTTTAAAACCAATTTATTTAATATTATTAATATTTTTAAAATTATAATTTTATTAATTTTTATTAATTTGTTTTTTTAAAGCATAAAATATAATATTTAAAAGACTTTTTAACTTTATTAAAACACAATCTTATAGTCTATTGAAAAAAAATTTTGTATATCTAAAACATCATGAATTACTATAATATTATATAAAAAAAATAAAACCAAAATAAAATCAATAGTTTTTTTGATCTTATAAAAGTTTATTTACATAAAAGTTTTTACAAAAAAGCTATTTAAGACTAAATCTAAATTCAACTATTTTTTGAAACTAATACTATATTTATATTATTTTTATTAAAATTGCTCTTTAAAATAACAAAAATATTCTTATTAAATGTTGTTACAGGTGATTATTTGGTTGTTGGAGTAAATAACAAACCCATAATTTGGTGTTCAAGGCTATTGTCAATGATAGAAATCTGAAGGTGTGTTTATTTGAAGGTTTTGGTTAAGTCTTTTGTATAATAGACAGAGATTTAATGGTAATAGTTTTATCTATAGCTTTCTGAAACCACAGTTTCATTAATTTCTTTCTCAGCATGATGGCTGGTGTTTCTCCTGGTAAGCTAACCTCAATCGAATGTCCTACTCTTATTTCTGGGTCTTTTACCAGTGCTATATCCTAATGTTAGTACTCTGCATGTTAATCCTTAATAGAGTTAATAATAACAACAATTAAGACCAAAACATAAAAAAAATAACATAAAGAAATAAGCCAAGGCAATGAACAAGTTAGTATCTCATCAATAGCTGTAATCAGAGCTATTGGTTCAATGTAGTTAGGTATCAATGACTATTAATCTGAAATGTTAATAGTGGAAAGTGGATTTGAATGGTAAATGATTTATTTATTTATTATATGTGAATAAAAGATTTCTAACTCTCATATTCTTCTTTTTCTTTCTATTTCTAATACTACTGTTATATATACATGATTGATGTTCTACAAGATTGCTCACATTCCTGAGTGATGTGCTATGATTTTTTGAGCAATGCTCATATTGCTGAGTGATGTGCTCTAATTTTCTAACATTGTTCCATATTGTTGAGCAATGTGTCATGTTTTTCTGACATTGCTCCACATTGCTGAACAATATATCCACATGCTAAATACTATTCTCCTGTTGGTCTGCTATTTTTTATATCTGTTTTTTTTCTTTTATAAGTAATATTATCTTCTTTTTTTAATATTGAGCTCCATTGAAATCTTTGTTTTGAATTAATTCTAAGACTTTTTTTTCAAGTATTGTTTGTTTGACTCTGTTCTTCATATCTTCTACTTGTGTATTGTTTATTCTTCCCCATTGGTTAATGGTTATGGTTTCTATCTTAGAGTGTAACAGTATTTCTGGATAGTTCTAAAATATGTTGTGCAGTTAGTAAATTGTTCTCACATGTAGTGCTGAGTTTGTCTTTTTTCTAATAAATTCTTCAATTTGCTGTATTATGTTTTGGTTAAATATCCTCTTGGATTTGTTGATATACAACTCTTGAATATTCAACTTCCAACCTAACTGGTAATAACAGTATGATATTAAAAGTTATTTTGTCCATTGCTTCCAATTCTCTTTTGTAAGTTTTTTTGTTGGTGTTCTAATAGGTATTTTCCCAAGTGTTTTTTACTTTTTCTATTATGTTATCTGATCTATTTTTATTATTCTTTGGTAACCACTGATATGGTGTATTTTTTGTCTTTCTTTTGGTGTTTTGATAGCAAATTGTTTGGTTGTTAACAATAATTTCCAAGTCTAAAGATTGTTGACTTAAGGCCTGGAATAATTGTTGAGCTATGGTGTGAATATGATCTGGTATTTCCATTTTCTTGGTTGTTTTTGTCGTGTATACTGTGTTTTTATATACTCTTTTATTGTTTGATTTTACATGTTTGGTCCAATGATTATGATTGGTTCCAGATCTTGTGGAATCTCATTTGGTTGAACTAGTATTTATTGTACTCCTAATTGTGAAATGTTATTGGTAGATAATAATGCTATTTGGTAATATGGTTTCAGTTGATCACCATATACTGCTTTGGCTAAAATTTTGTTGTCCCATCTTAATTTATAAGCTCCATTTCCAAGAATTTCTTCTATGTGAAATGGTCCATCCCATTTGGGGTCAAATTTTCTATTTTATTGTTTTTCCGTTTTGGTATGATGTAACAGTACTTTGTCTCCAATTTTGAATTCAACTGGTTTGTCTGGTAGTTGATTATCATGTCTTTTTTTTTGTTTTTTTTGTGACTTTTGGATGTTATTAGCTGCTTTTTGTCATCTGTTTTCTAGTGTTTCCATTAAGTCATATGTTCTTTTCAACAAGGTTTCTTGGAAATTATCTTCTGTTATTGGTTCAGTTAAATATGTATTGATCTCTATCTCAACTGGTAATGTTGTTGTTCTACCGTATACCAATTCAAATAGTGTTGCTTGTATAGTATTTTGCTTCATTGTCTGATAAGCAAATAATATTGATGGTATAAACAAATCCCATTCTTCTTGATTTTTTTGACTAATTTTGGCAATTGCTTCATACAGTGTTCTATTAAATCTTTCAACTAAACCATTCATTTGTGGATAGTATGGTGATGATACTGGTCTTTTAATTCCAAATTGATGGCTTAATTCTGCTAATGTTCTGTTCACAAAGTGAGTTCCTTGATCTGATAATAGTTTTTTTGGACATCTATGTCGACAAATCAAATCTTGATGAACAAATTTGGCAATGAATTCTGCATCTGCTCTTTGAATGGCTTTTGTTTTTGGCTATTTTGTGAGATAGTCTATAGTTACTGCAATATATCTGTTGCTTCTGCTGGTGATTGTTAATGATCCGACTAAGTCAATTCTGATATGATCAAATGGTTGTCCCATTTTGATTGGTCTTAATGATTTATTGGGTTTTGTTCTACCTTTTCTCTGACAAGCATCACAATTCTAAACATATTGAATGATATCTGAATACATTGATGGCCAATAGTATCTTTTTCTTGTTTTTTTCATGGTTGCTTCTTTATAAAAATGTCCTGCTGTTGGATCTGAATACATATTGAATAATATTGTCTCTTTCTCTGGTTCTGTGACAACCCTTATTGGTTGATCTGGATTTTTTCTGTTTTTTCAGTAAAGTATATCTTTATAATTAATAAAATGTTTTGATTGTTGTTTGATATTATTTTACTCATTTTGAGATAATTTCTTCTTGAACTGTTAAGTATTTATATAATATTGTAGTTGTTGATATTTTTGTATATTCATCTTTTGTTATATTTTTGTGTTAAGATGTTTTAGATTTGTCTCATTTGCAACAAACTATTAGCATTTCCATTGTCTTTTCCCTTTTTATAATGTATAGTGTAAGTATATGATAATAGTGTCATTTTCCATCTTGATTGTCTTCCATCTCCAAATTTCTGTTTATGAAGTGTTGTTAATCCCTTGTGATCTGTGTATACATCAAACTTCTGGCTCAAGTATTTGCTCTATTTCATGACTGCCCAATAAATTGCTAAGTGTTCTAATTCTGGTGTTCCATAATTTCTTTCAGCTAGAGTTAAACCTTGGCTGGCATATGCAACTGGATGTTCTCTTCTATTCGGTCCTCTTTGTGATAGTACTGCTCCCAATGCTTGGCCTGATGCATCAGTAGTAATGATGAATGGTTTGTTATGATCTAGATAGATTAGTACTGGAGCTTGTATAAGCTTTCTTTTTAGAATATCAAAAGCTTCTTGTTGTGCTTTTGTCTATTCATATTTTACATTTTTGGTTTGGAGATGATTGAGTAATTGGGCTATCTTGGAAAAGTTTTTGATGAAGCATTGATAATAGTCTGCGAATCCTAAGAATGATTTTAACTCTGTTATATTGGTTGGTACTGGAAAGTTCTTGACTATCTCTATCTTTTCTGGATCCGTTTTGATGCCATTTTTGCTTACTATGTGCCCTAAAAAGTTTAATTCTGTCTTGCCAAAGAAGCACTTATTGGCATTTAACTTTAGCTCTGCTTGTCATAGCTTTTTAAACACTTATTGTAAATAATGCAAATGATCATCAAATGTTTTAGAAAACACATTGGTGTTATCTAAATAAACGACTACTGATTTCCACAACAAGCCAGTATATACTATTTTTATTAGCTATTGAAATATAGCTGGCATATTTGTTAAGTCGAATGGCATCATTTTGAATTCAAAATTTCTCTTTCATGTTGTGAATGCGGTCTTTTTTTTGTCTATTGAATCTATGATTACTTGCCAATAACCACTATCTAAATCCAATATTGAGAACCATTTGTTTCTTCCAAAAGCATCGAATAATTCCTGAATCCGTGAAGTTAGATAGCAGTCTTCATGCATAACTCTATTAAGCTTTCTGTAGTCCATACAAAAGCAGATTTTCCCATTTTTTTTCCAGACAAGTACTACTGGTAATGACCATGGGCTTATTGATGGCTAAATTAACCCGTTGTCAAGCATCTGGTTGATTTCTTGACAAATGATTTTATGGCTGGCAGGTGGTACTCTATATGCTCATTGTTTTATTGGCATAGCATCTCCAGTTTTGATCTGGTGTTGGATGATGTCAGTTCTACCGAATTCATTCTCACTGGCAAAGATGTCATTGAACTTGTTGAGTAATATTTTCAGCTGCATACATTAAAGTGGGTTTAGATTCCCCATGTTCATTTGTTCCAATTGTTCTGGTTGGAGCAAATAACATTTATTTTGTTTATATATTGTTTGTGATGTGATGTCAACATATCCACAAAGCTATGGAAAGTCTGGAATGGAGTTTGGTGGTTGGTTCTCTATTTCAGTAGTTAAATGTCCTATGATGGTTCCTTCTGGTATCTCTATAATCTTTCCAGTGTTGTTGTAAATAGGAATTTTAATGCGGCTATAGTTCCTGGCTGGTATGTAGAGATTAATGAGTCCAATTTCTCCTGATTCACAATGTGCTGCTTCTGCCTCAAAAATCTGGTTCTGATTCTTCACTTTTTTTTCTATAACTACCATATACTGGTCATATAGTGGAATAGAAATTGGTTGACTGGTAGAGATAATTTCTCCCTTGTCAATAATCTTTTTTTCCATCATATTAACTGGTATATCTACTCTACTCGTTGATCCAAATCCCTGTATTCCTCTTGTTGTTATTCCTAATTCTTCTCTATTTTCTACTAATACTAACTGAGCTATTTTGACCAGAGGCAGGAATATTGTCTGCACTATTTTTTTGTTTGGCTCTATTACATAGGCCTTTTCAGAATTATTTTGTAGCATAGCAATAATATTTCTCACATATCCTGCATTAATTATTCTTTCTCTGATGTTAATTCCTTTTTTTGCTAGACTACTCCTAAATGCTAATTGAACCATTATGGTTGCTAGAATTTTCAGTGCTATTTTTAGATTAATGTAAGTGTGCAAATATGGTTCCAATTTGATGGCATCTTTT
The DNA here is from genome assembly GCA_016748015.1 of Geosiphon pyriformis. Classification (NCBI taxonomy): domain Eukaryota; kingdom Fungi; phylum Glomeromycota; class Glomeromycetes; order Archaeosporales; family Geosiphonaceae; genus Geosiphon; species Geosiphon pyriformis. The sequence goes on from JAAOMT010000009.1 coordinate 1,812,227, forward strand.
CCAGAATATCTTAGATCAAAATCTACATCAGTATTATGTACACATTCTGGCATAATATCTTTATTATTGTCACTGAACCATTTTAATTCCTGCTTCTTGGTAAGGTCAGGAAGCACAATATATTGTTCATAGTTTAAATTGGAGTTTGAATCTGAGTTGGAATTGTTGTCATTGTTATTGCTATTTTGAACAGAACTGGAACCATTATTTTTGTTGTCATCATTGTTAGGGTTGGAATTAGGATTGAAAATTGATTTTGATTCTAATGTGCAGCTACTGATTGGTTCAATTTCTTCTGAGATTGTGTAGATCATTCATGGTGATGGATTGTAGATGAGGTTACACTCATTACAATACTGGAAGTCACATGAAATTAAACAGTAGTCACATAATCGAGTGTTTAGCTATGCTAAATGTTCTTCCTGTTCTTCTCTGATGGGTGCCAAGTTTTGGTAATGCTCATGGAAGTTTTCTGGGTTGGTTTTTATGTCAAGAAAAGTGTCTGGATTTGGAATGAGGATGATGTCAACCTGTTCAGGCAGGTTGTTTTTAACTTCCAGAATTTCACTGGGCATGGCTCCTTGGACTTTGGCATTCACCATTTGCCAAATCTTGTCCTCGTCATGTGGGTAGCCATCCAATTGGTTAATTGCTCTATGCCAAACTGCTGTTATAGGCATGTCACAACTCACCTAGTCACTAATAAGAATCGTGTACTGGCATGAAGCATCGCATGTTCTTTCTTAACCAGAAATGTCATTCCACATCCCTTCATCAAATAGCTGTTTACCACAAGCGAGACATGGTTTATTGTTCTACTTGTCTTGGCACTTTGGATATCCATAGCATTTGTGATAGCATGGTTTACAGTAATAATGTGTTTGCATCCAGTAGTCTTTATCTGGCACAATTCATGCTCCCATGGAAGAGAGTTTTTTTCTACAGTCTTTGTATTTAAGTGGAATAAATGATGGCTGTAGTAGCGGCTAGCAAATGGAGTATGAGCTTGTTCATCCTTTGGTTGTGTCTTCTGTGAGTTTGATTTCTCCAGGTATGTTTTTTTCTTTTTCTTTTTCTTTTTCTTTTTTCTCCCAGCTTATTGTTGGTAGCAATTCACTTTGGCTGTTGTTGGTCCAAGCATCAATGGTGGTTCTCCAAGTATGTTCTTCTCTTTGTTTTCCTTTTTCATTGTTGTTGTCATCCTAGAGGAATATTGGTGGTAGTTTATTGTGGTCATTGTCAGCCCACGAGACTTGATAGGCTTCCCAGGTAGGTTTTTTCTCTTCTTTTTCAAATTCAATGAGTGGTGCTGGTGTGTTGATAGTCTTAAAGTGATCACACATGACTGGTACACATGTATGTTGACCATTTTGGCTGAGTTGGAGCTCTTGCATTGTCCAATCAAGTATGGCATTTATTTTAGTGAGCCAGCCATTACTAACTAGTGCTTGGTATTGAGTGGCTTCTATTACCAAAACTTTGATAGGAACTATGATGCTGTTGACTTCAAAAGAGAAGTTGTCAATCTTGCCAATAAGAGTTTTGGTTGCTCCATCAGCTGTGATGATCCTTGTGTTGACAGCTCTGTCAACTCAGTGACCTAATTGATCCATGAGTTGTTTGGTGATAATGCTGCCAGCTGATCCACTATCCAGGATTAGTTTGATATACTGATCATTGACTTTGGCATCAGTATACATTGTGGTTATTGGTTTGGTGTCTAGAATGGCTCTATTGAATAATGGAACTAATGTGATTTCCTTAAGTTCAAATGGGAATATGGCAGCAAGTGATTTGTCTTTAGTGCTGGTGGCTGGTAGAATGTTGTGGGTAAGTGACTTCTGGTTGGTTTCCTATTTGCTAGATGCAGCATCTTTTGAGGTAATTAGAAAACTTAAGTAGTTCTGAGAACTCGGGTTTTGGTTATACCCAGTTCCTGAACTCCACTGGCGTGATCCTAATAGTTGATTTGATGAACTGGGGATTGGTTAGTGAACCACTATCACTAATCTCCAGTTTTAAGTTACTCTGGATCTGGAGTTTCCAGATGTTATTATAGATGGGTTTTGGGACAGTGTTTGAATTGATTGTTGTGGTTGATAGACTATTTGTGACTGTGGTTGATATATTACAGGTGGCTGCAGTTGATATATTTAAGATTAATATACCAGTGTTTGATAAATTGGCATTATTGGTAGATAAGTGGATTGATATTGATTTTGATTCAAATAATAATTTGGAGTAGGGAACTGGCGATCGGGATTCTGATATTGATTTCCCAATCATAGATTACTATAAACACAGCAATTGGCTCTAATGTAACCTTGTTTACTACAGTTGTGGCAGATCCACGTTTTTTGTTGCCATGGCTGATTTGTTGATGATGATGAATGTGACTGATTTTGGAAACGATTTGCATTTCCCTGATTATTACGTTATTGAGAAGGCTGATAAATTGGGTGATTGTCAGCTAAGTATCCCTTTAGTTTCTGATTAATAGAATCACTGAATTGTTTCAGTTTAGAATCCAAGTTAGATGATCCATTCATTACTAAATTTACAGCTTGGGCATAGTTGGCTTCTAACTCAACAGCTTCAAAATCTCTAGCATGAGTGACTGTAGTAGGAAGGTCTACCAGATACATTGAATGTACTTGTTGGAGAATGCTGCTGCGTAAGCCTCTAATGAACTGATTTAAAATTTGTAGTGCTATAAAGTAATCAGCTTGGATAACTTAAATTTGGCACAGATTTCTGTGAAAGCATCTCAAGTAAGTAGTGACTGCTTCTGTGTCCCTTTGTTTTAGGGTGGTGAAAGTACTTGCCAGGCGGTTGATGCTGTTATTATCATTGAAATATCTTAAGAATTCTATTTTAAATGCATTAAAATTTTGGGGTTTCTGGGCCAAGCTATGATACCATGAGTTGGCAGTATCTTTTAGGAAATATGGGATAATTTGCATTGTTCTTGCATTATCTCAATTATTTGCAGTGATGACTTTGGTGATGTCATTGATCCATGTCTGGGCATTGTCCTCTTCACTGGTAAACTTCTCAAGTTTTGCAATTGGTGTCAAAGCCATTGGTACAATCAGTTGCTGTTGTTGTATTGATGGTTGAAGCTGTTGTTGTGGTTGCTAAACCAGTTGCTAGATAAGTTGTTATAGTGGTGGCTGATCGATGATAATATTTGGAGGTAAGTTTTGTTGATTAATTAAGTTGGGATTTCGGTTGTTCTAATTTGGCAGAGTTTTGATTTCTGGATTTTCTAGATTTCGATCTTGCTGAGTCTGAAAATTCAGGGTCCCAATATCTGGGTTCTTAGTAATTGGGTTCTGGTAAGTGAATTTTTGATCTTCAGATTCTTTTTTCTCTTCTTCTTCTTGTTCTTTTTCTGATTCAGTTGGTTCTCATGGATCAGTAATTTCGAAATCTGGTTGAAGTGGTAGTAATTGAACTCTTAATGGCATTGGTAATCTTGATTTAAATCCCTCGAAGTATGCACCATATGGTCCTAATAGATCTTCTTTCCTTTGTTTACTTTGGAATGAAAATTGTCCAAATGTTGATGTCATGTTTGATATAGACATGCCTGCTAATGCGATATTGATGGCACTTTCAGGAGTATAATAATATGATGAATTTGTAGGTGATTCAATTCTGTGTTTTTTCCAAGTAGGTGGTTGGATCTGTTGAGGTGTTACTGCTGGTGTTTGTAATTTTCCTTTGCCTTTACTGGCATAAGTAATTGGGTATCTTTGTTGTGTGTGATGTTTAATTTTTTTATTAATCTCAGTAATGATGGATGTGAAATTATAATTTGTTGGTAAGCTGGTGTTTTGGATTAATTCATGGTAAAAAGTTTCTCTTGCTGATTTAGTGTTTACTGGTGTTCCTAACAAATAGGCAATTTTTTCATTGACATAGAAATTAAAGACTGATTCTGCTGATATTTGATTGTGGTTCAATTTCAAGTATTGACAGTAGTGTTGAAATAAGAATTTTACAAGTCCTAAATGGTTTGCTCCTATACTTTCTGATTCTGCCACTGTTAATTTATTTGTTGGTGCTGGTTCTCTGTAGGATTATACCTCACAGAGAGCACCAAATGTTACAGGTAATTATTTGGTTGTTGGAGTAAATAACAAACCCATAACTTGGTGTTCAAGACTGTTGTCGATGATAAAAATCTGAAGGTGTGTTTATCTGAAGATTTTGGTTGAGTCTTTTGTATAATGGACAGAGATTCAGTGGTAATAGTTTTATTTGTAGCTTCCCGAAACTGCAGTTTCATCAATTTTTTTCTCAGCATGATGGCCAGTGTTTTTCCTGGTAAGCTAATCTCAATTGAGTGTTCTACTCTTATTTCTGGGTCTTTTATCAGTACTATATCCTGATATCAGTACTCCACGCATTAATCCTCAATAGAGTTAGTAATAACAACAATTAAGACCAGAACATAAAAGAAATAACATAAAGAAATAAGCCAAGACAATGAACAAGTTAGTATCCCATCAATAGCTGTGATCAAGAGCTATTGGTCCAGTGTGGTTAAGTATTAATAACTATCAATCTGAAGTGTTGATAGTAGAAAGTGGATTTGGATGGTGAATAATTTATTTATTTATTATATGTGAATAAAAAATTTCTAACTTTTGTATTCTTTTTTTTCTTTCTATTTCTAATGCTACTGCTATATATACATAATTGATGTTCTATGAGATCACTCACATTCCTGAGTGATGTGCTATGATTTTTTGAGCAATGTTTACATTGCTAAGCAATGTGCTCTAATTTTCTAATATCACTCCACATTGCTGAGCAATATGTCATGTTTTTCTAATATTGCTCCACATTGTTGAGCAATGTACTATGATTTCTGACATTACTCCACATTGCTAAGCAATGTGCCTATGTGCTAAATACTATTTTCCTGTTGGTCTGCTATTTTCTATATCTGTTTTCTTTTTTTTATAAGTAACAATGTTTTGGCAATAAGTAAATTAATGTTTAAAATATGCTTTAATCTTGTATTAATAGAGATATTTGTATACAATTTTAATATTAGAATTTTTTGTTTGTTTTTATATAATAAGTAAATTGATAAAAATTTGCCAAAAATTTTAAAACTTTAAAAACATGTTTTATTAAACTACTGTTTATTATTATTGTAATTTTAATGCCCAAAAAATCTGTATTTAAATCAAAAATAAACATTTTTATACTATTAAACTTATTAATAATCCAAAATTTAATACTAAAATAAAGCTTAGTTTTTATAATAATTAAAATATTATTATTTAATTTTCTATGTCATCTAATAATATTCTGTTTAGCAAAAATATTTATATTTTAATATTACAATAACAGTTTGATTAAGATTAAAAAAAAAACTCTTTGTTTCCTTAATTTTATGACTACAACCAAAGCAAAGAGTAAAAAAGCTACACTTGATATCTGTTCTGAGATATCTAATAAAATTTCAACCAGAGAAGCTCTCTTTGTTATAGAAGCAACTAGGCAAAACGTTTTAGAAGCCTTTCTTTTACCCAGTAATCATGAAAAGCTGCCTTTGGTAGCCGCTAAATCAACTTCCTTATTTTTGGCTGGTCTTTTATCAGTTAAAGTTCTCTCAAAGAGACACACTTGGGTTAGTCCCAGTGTTGTCTCTACCCCTTCAAAAAGCCCAAAAATTTTTAATAATAGACCAGTTAACAAACTGGTATTTCCCTCTATAGCTTCAACATCTGGTGTTGTTAGCATTTCTTCTTCAAAAAAAATGTTCAAAAAGACCAAAAGTTCAGAAAAGTAGAAGCAGTTGCTTGCCTCTGCTATTGTTACACCAAACCCCTTTGTGGTTCTCAATGAGATCTTAGATGAGATCTTTGTAGTATCATCTGGCATATCATCCAAAATGGGCCAAGATTAACCACTGGCTGTGTTGCCAAATGTGGTGTTTTCTGGCAGATCTTTACTGGTTTTAGAAGCAAAGCAATCTCCTCTTGTTGAGTCACCTGTTCTTAAGAACTGGGCTGATCAAATGGAAACTGAATCATCTCCTTTTCTAGTTTCTGGTGCTACTTCTGGTGGTGCTTGGGAAACTATTACTAGTCATCAAAGGTTTGCTGAGTGGATGGTCTCCACTCTGGTGTCTAATGCTACTTTTAAGATCAAATTGGCTCATGTTAAGACTGTTTTTCAGTCTGTACATGGTTTTTTAGGTGCTAAATCTGTTTCAAAAGACAATGTAAAGCTTTTTTGTATAGAGTTTGCTTCTCAACAGTCTTTGGAAGCTGCATTTCTGGTTGAGCTTACAAGCTCTGTTTGTTTGGCCACTTTTAAAATTGCCAAGTCTTTGGTGGTTTCTGAATCTGGTTCTTCTCTTGCCACTGTTGTGCTGCATAATGTACTCTTGGGTGTGTCAGCTGCTGATATTAAGATGGCTCTTAGTGTATTTGGTAAAGTTGCCCATGTTGTACTAAAGTCTGCTAATATTTGGCAGTATGTGGTTGTTTACTTTAAGGAATTGGATACTGCTACTGCTGTTCTCAATTATTGGTCAATTCTGATGGACAAAGATAATATTAGGATCCTTTTAGTTATTAATTAGAATGAGGCCATTCTGTTTCATGATAGGTTCAAGGCCAAGTTGGTCAATCTTCTTTCTGGCTGCACAGCTTTTGAAATTAGTAATATGATTTCTCGAGTTGGTGGGCGGACGTGCTTCATCCCTTGGTTTCATGATTCTGGTTATTGTTCCCAGTTTGCTTTAGTTATATTTGACTCTCAAAACAATTTGGATTTTGCTGTAGTCAAGACTAGTACTTTAAGGAAATACCATATCTGGTGGGAAACTTCTGACTGCCAGCGCTGCTTTAGGTGTCAAGAAGTAGGCCATCTGGCTGCGGATTGCAAGGTTTCCTCATCTCCCATTCCCAAAGTTCCCAAGGTTTTCAAGTCTCATTTTGTGGATTCTGCTTCATATGCCAAGACTGCTGCTCCTTTTGGTCTTTCTGAGTTTCCTTCTTTGGTGGCTCTTTTGGCTGCTTCTGCTGCTGATCCTGCTGTTGGTTTTAGATTTGACTTTTTGGAAAAGCAGATTTCGGATTTGGCTGCTCTGGTTAAGTTTATTGTTGAGCTTGTTGGTTCTTTGGTTGCTTTGGTGTCTCGTCTTCTTGATGATAATACTGTTAAGACTGTTTAGATTGAGAAAGATATCATTTCTATGAAGAGTGCTGCTAACAATTTTGCTAACCTTATAATTGAAGTTTCTAAGGACATTGCTTGTCTTAGATCTGAGGTTGACTTTGGTGGTATAGATTATAATGGTATGTTGGCTGCTAAGCTTTTCTTTTTAAGTGAGGACACTATTGAGCATGTTATTGCTTTGTAGCAAATGTCTAGTGCTGAGAGTAGAAGCAATATTAAGTCTACTAGATTGTTTTTTAGCAAGTTTATTTTTGACTCTAGGAATCTGAATGGTATTATTGAGAGAATTCATGGGTTGGGGTTATTCTCACCTACTTTTGATTCAGTGTAGTGAGTCCTTGATTGGGCCAAATGTCTGATTATGTGTAGAAAATACATAATTTACACTTATAATGTAATTTCTTCTGTAATATCATAGTTTTAGGTAATGTTTGGGTCTTGCTCGTTAAAAAAAAAAAAAAAAAAACAATAACTATTTTTTAGATTAAGTTACTTATTAAAAATAGAAAAAAATACTATATTACTGCTTAAACAGAATAAATTTATTTTTTTATGATTGTTTTAATTAATTTATCTAAGATTAATATGTTGGTTTCAAAACCAAAAATTTTAAAAATTAGTATTTTTAAGCTATAAATAGTTCTTAAGAATTTTTTACTACAACAGACATAACTTAATAAATTAGTAATATTTTATTAACAACTATATTCAAAACAGAATTATTTACAAATAAAAAAAGACCAATATTATTATTTTTTTTTTATAAAAGCATCTTTTTTGTACTTGATAAATAAGAAAAAAAATCCAATTTGTAAGAAATTTTAGTAATTTAGTTAGCAAAAAGTACCAAAAAATATTTCAAAATATCCAAATAAAAATTTAGAATTAAAATTATAATACAATTATTTAAAACATTAGAATTACTATTTAATATTAAAAACTATAAAAAAAACATAAAGTAAAATAGAATTTATATTATTAATTATTGATATCTAAGTTTTACCACCAAAAACGATTAGACAAAAAATTTAAACTTGTTTTTATATATATATATATATATATGTAAGATATTATTTGTCAAAATTAGAAAATTTTTTTTTATTATGATTAAACACTTTTTTTTTAAGTATATAATTACTTAAAACATAATTATAAGCAATATACAAAAATAATATTAGATTAATTTAACACAAGTTTATGTTTCTAAAAACTGAAATTAAATAAATAACAATATTTTTAAAAATAACTAATTCAATATACATTATAATATAATAAATTTATATATAAATAATTAAATTATATACTATAATATATGTTTTTTATTATATAATATAAGTAAATCTAACAGATTATAAGCAGTAATACTAGTTAAAAATATGTAAAAAAAGCATAATACTGGTTTCTAAAGTTTTATGTTTATTTTTTATAGTAATTTTGGCTATTTACACAGAATTTTTATTTAACTAGTATTTTTTGTTATAAATTAATAAATTGTATTTTAATTGTTTTTATCTTATTAAACTTAACTAGTATTAATTTCAATGCTAATTTAGAAAAATTAATTAAGATATCTTTAATAATTACATTTAAATCAAACTTAATATTAATTTATTTTAAATTAGTATTTACTAAAAATTTTTTACAATAGTTAAATTTTTAATCAAATTAAAACTAAATTTAAAAATAAATGTTAATTAAATAATTTTATGAAATTTTAAAAAAAATAAAGTTTCTTTAAAACTGTTTACTTAATAAAACAATTTTTTTATAATCTTTAATTTATCATTTAAATTTTACTTAAAAACATTAATATCTAAAACAAAAAATTTTATTAAACCAAAAACTTTTATTTTTTTAACTGAAAAAGTATCTTAAATATTTCTAATAATAAAAACTGGTAAAAATAAATCTAAAATTTTGTTATTATTTATATTATTGACAATAAAAAAATATAGTATACTTATTATATTATAAGTTATTATGTAAGTTTTGTATAATATCTTATTATTTGTATTATTAATATTATTACTTTTTATGTTATTTAAATTAAAATATCTAATTTTTTTCACAATTAAAATATTTAAATATCCAATATTTAAAATTCTACTAATGTTATCTATCTTATTTTCTACAAACTGTTATTAGAAATGTTTAAAATATTAAGAGCCATAAAACCAATAAATATCTTAACTATAATAGTAAAAACATTGAATTTTTTTGTTTTTTTGTCTGTATTTTTGTAAACAAACATTAACAAAAACTGATTTTTTTTAATATTAAAATAAGTATTGTACCAGTTTTTTTTTTTTTTTATTATGCATTTAATGAGTGAAATCCAATCACTATCTAGTACAAAGAACCAAACTAAGAGGCTCAAACTAAACATGACTCATGTACTTCTTACATGTGGCTAGCCATTCAAGCCAGACAAAGTGACACTATACACTTATATTAACCAATACATCACCACCCAGACCAGAAAAAAAACTACATGGCCTCTGATGACCAAAGCTAACAGCAAAAGACTCAGCCAGACCAAGCAACCTATCAACCCCATCAGACAAAACCGAAAACACACCACGAAAAAGCCCAGAAATAATACCACCATCATAAACCAAACCAGCCTTTTCTATCTTTACCCAGTAACTAAATCTCACCAACTACACTTTAGCATGATGCAATTCCACAACAAATCTTACAAAGTTAGCAATCCGAGCAACAGCCACCTCCTTATCATTGAAAACACAACAAGCCTCCTTATACCACTCATCCAGCACAAACTCTTTGCAAACCAAAGCATATAGCTCCACATCGATAAAACATTGAGATAAAACCTGTAGCATGGCAGATGCAGAAGAGCCAGAAATACTGGCCAAAACAGACTAATAGGCAGAAAGTTCAGCCAAAATCTCACCATAAATGTCAGACTCATAAACACAAGTAAAAGAATGGTCGGAGAACTCTACACCACCACACAACAAACACAACACACCAGGGTAGTGTCTGTCATACAACCTCTTTCTAACTGTTACTGGCAATTTTCTGTGTACAGCTTTCATAAGATAAGTATGAAGCATTGAGGACTTATGACTAGTGAAACCAGTGAGCATATGAGAATCAGGATGCTACACCAATGCAGTAACAACCCAGTTTATGCAAACAATTATCACATCTGAAACCACATCAAAACCAGGACCAGCTTTCCAATGAGCACAGCAAACAGAGTGAAAAATATCCCTAACAAAATGACAAGCATTACTGGAGACAGAAGTATCTTCAACAACCAGAAAATGTTCACGCACACCAGCCAACAGAGAAAAGGGAGACCCAGAAGCAGTCCCAGCAGCCAAGTCAGCCTTCACATTTCCAGAAATCCCAGAATGACCCTTCACCTTAACCCAACTCATACTAAAATCTTTATCCTTGACCAAATTGAAAATATGATGTCTTTCTAGCCAGCATTAATTACGGAAATTGGGGGCAGCCAAAGACAGCTTAGACACACAAGCATTAATGGCAGCCTGGCTGTCAAGATGCAACACTACAGTACTTAAAAAAAGAACACACTCCAAAGACAAAGCAACAGCCTGTAATTTGGTCATAGTTGATAACAAAAGACCCCAAACAGCAACACCAATACTCAGATACATGGCCGGAAAGTAGGCAGCAGCACCACTGGTAACCTCAGTAGAACCAAAATTTTTTAAAGACCCATTTGTAAAAATCTCAAAAAAACCCAACCATACATCGTGTAATTTATTCTTCACAGCAGAAAACTCCCCAGACCCCAAAATGTTCAACTTATGCAGCACAGCAGAGCCAGCAAAACCAGATAATGAAAACTCTTACTCTTCAAAAACTCAGAAAAAACTGTGAACCAACAAAGTACAAGACCATGTAGATCCAACCTTTTCCAATGGTGAAATGTCTTTCAATCCATCAAACCACACTTTTTATCAAAAAACCAATCTCCAAAAGTAACAACAAAGTGCCTAAGTAAGATGACTGAGTCAAAATACAAAGACTTCCTGAGAACAGAGGATAAAAAAAAGCGACCAGGACTACGAAACGCAGTAGAGAAATTGTTCATCAAAGATAGCTTATTGTCCAAAAAAATTCTCACCAACCCAGCCAAAAAATTGTTCACCAGACTAATGCACAACCTGATAGAAAACTGCAGAGAATCTAAAAAAGCCCAACTAAGAACCTGCAAATCCAAGAATCTATGACTAAACAAACACCTGAGAATACCAAAAGCATTGAAAAACATTATCAAAACAGCCACCTTTTCTTCAGATTGCACCTGTTCAAAAGGTTTCAGGCCATACAATGATGGATGATGCAAAACAGCATCAGGAAAATTATTGGGAAGACAAGTTTTAGATCTGAGATCCTTCCTAACCAAGACATCTCACTTGTGACAAACATTAGAAAAGACAAAACTGAACTGAATGCAATAACTAACAATAGGCTGCAAGACAGCCGAAACCAAATACGAGAATTGTTTGTTTGTAACAGCTTTTCTAAGCACAACATTGACAAAAAAACACACATTTACATGAGCTTTGGCAACACTTAGCTTGAACAACTCCTTAGTTGACAAAAAAATACCCAAATAATAATAAGTCTTGCCCTTCTTAGCAATCAAAATTGGCTGACCACAAATACTCAGTGAAGCAACCTTAACACCCTGATTTATGAGAATAGCCACCATCTTCTCACTGTTGATAGAAATATTGTTGATCACAAAAAACTTGCTGGCAATGTTCAATGCATATTGAGTAGAAGCCTGACAATTCCCAACTCAGATTGTATCATCAACAAACATGTCAGCTGAAAAGTACAAAGTCAAACCACCACCACTCTCAATCCTATCAGTCTTCAAAACAAACTTAGTATCAATCTAGTACTCACTGTTACTCATAGAAATATAGGAAATATATTAGCATAGTTATTAGCCAATCAGAAGTAGACATAGTAAATGTGAAATTCCAGAATTCCTCTCAGGAATTGCAAGATTTCAGGAATTACAGGATTCTCACATGAGGAATTATAGAATTCCAGAATTCCAGGATTCCTCTCAAAAGAATTGCAGGATTCCAGGAATTCCAGAATTCCTGTTGTGAAGAATTGAGAAATTAAGAAATCTCAATTATGTATATATAGCAAGAGTGTTAGAAGTAGAAAAAACAGATCTTGTAGTTTAGATTTAATCTAAACAATCTTCCAAATTACAATTATCAAATAAATAAACTATTTGTTATCTCAAATCCACCTTCACTATCAACACTTCATGTTGATAGTCTTTGATACTTAACCATACTGAAACAATAGCTTTTGATTACAGCTATTGACAAGATACTAACTTGCAATTGTATTCAGCCAAAATTCCATTTTCTTTTATTTTTCTTTTATTTCTTTTATTTTTTCTGTTTCATTTGATTTTATTGTTGTGCACTAATTGATTGAATAAAGCGCTAGATTACTGATGTCAAGGATTGCTTGGTAAAAGACCTCTATGAGAGGATAAGACACATACAATAGATATGGAATACTTACCAGAGGATTGCTGGCCACCAAGCCAAGAGAAAAATTGATGAAACTGCAGTTTCAGAAAGCTATGGATAAAACCATTATTTGGATCTCTGTTCATTATACAAAAAACTCCAACAAAACCTTCAGATACAAAATCTTCAGATTATCAACAACACCAATAGCTTTGAGCACCAAGTTACAAGTTTGTTATTTGACTTGAGACTCTAAATAATCACCTATAACATTTGATGCTCTCTGTGAGGTATAATTCTACAGAGAACCAGCACCAACAGCAATCATCCAAAAGTGGCAGAATCAGAAATCATAGAAACAAACCATTTAGAATTCACCAAATACTTATTTCAACAGTACAGCCAACAATTAGAATTAAACAATAATTACTTTCCAGTAGAATCAGCCTTTAACTTCTACGTTAATGATAAAATCACAGACAACTTAGGAGGAACAGTTGACATTAAATTCACAAGAGAAAATTTCTATACAGAATTATTTCAACATACCAGTTTACCAAGAAACCACAGCTTCACACCAATCATCAAGAAAATCAACCAAACTATTGAAAGATACACCCAACAACAATTTTTCATCACCTATGCAGACAAAGGCAAAAAAAGATTGCAAACACCAGTAGTAACACCAAAACAAATACAACCACCTACTTGGAAGAAAACCAAAGTTGAATCACCAACCAATCCATCATATCATTACACACCAGAAAGCACCATCAACATCTCATCAACAGGCACGTCCACAGTAAATGCATCATCAATATTTAGATAATTCCTATTCCAAAGTAAACAAAGGAAAGCAGAGTTATTAGGACCATACAGTGAATATTTTGAGGGATTTAAATCATGATCACCAATGCCATCAAGATTTTGGTCACCACTATTTCAACCAGATTTCGGAATCACAAGTTCATGGGAAATCACTGAATCAGAAGGAAAACAGGAAGAAAAAGAGGAAGAAGAATCTGAAAATCAAGAATTTGTTTACCAAAACCCAATCTTAGAAAATTCGGAAATCGAAACTCCGAATATTCAAACACCACCAAATCTGAATAATCCAAACCCCGAATTAATAAATCAACAAAACTTACCGCCAGTAATTGTCATCAACCAACCACCAATTGATCCCATAGCCAAACTCATACAGCATTCACTACAACAACTGAATCAGCAGAATTAGCAGCCACTTTAACAGCCACAACAACTACTTCAACCATCTGCTCAACAACAACAACAACCAAATTTGGATCCAATAGCCTATGCACCAATTGCAAAACTTGACAATTTCATCAGTAAAGAGAATGACACCCAAGTATGGCTCAATGACGTTGAAAAAGCCATAGTGGCCAACAGATAGAACAACAGTAGAGCTCTTCAAGCAATTTTATACTTTCTCAAGGATACTGCCAATTCATAGTATTAGAACTTAGTTGTCAAATCCCAAACCTTCAATGATTTCAAGACAAGATTCTTGAGATATTTTAGCAATAATAATAGTATCAATTGTTTGACAAACACATTCACCACCATTAAACAAAGGGACACAGAAGCAGTTACTACTTATTTGGAACACTTCCATAGAAATCTGCGCCAAATTCAGGCTATTTAAGCTGACTATTTTATAGCACCACAAATCCTAAACCAATTCATCAGAGGATTATGCAGTAGCATTCTCCAACAAGTATGCCCAATGCATCCAGTTAATTTCCCCACTGCAGTAATCCAAGCCAAAGATTTTAAAGCTGCCAAACTTGAAGCCAACTATGTCTAAGCTGTAAACCTGGTCATGAATGGATCATCTGAATTGGATTCCAAATTGAAACAATTCAGTAATTCAATTAATCAGAAATTAGAGGAATACTTAGCTGACAATTGTGCAATTTATCAATCACCACAATGATGCAATAATTCAGGAAACATGAATTATTCTCAAAATCAGTCACGTTTATCATCATCAGTAGCACCTAATCAGTTGTGGCAGCCAGAGATGTGCATCTGCCACAACTGTGGTAAACAAGGCCATATCTGAGTCAATTGTCATATTTATAGCAACCAACGATCAGAAAATCAATACAGAAACCCTGATCACTAGTTCCAAACTCCGAATCATTACCCAAATTAAGATCAAACTGCTTACTTACCAATGATGCAGTCACCAATCTATCAACCACCAGTATACCAAACTCCAGTCTATTAACTATCAGCAATCTATCAACTGCAGTTGCAAGTAATTTATCAGTCACAGTTTCAAGTAATTTATCAGTCACAGTTTCAAGTAATTTATCAGCCCCAACAACCCATTCAAACACTGCCAACAAATTCCACTCAGATAATATCAAGGAACTCCAGATTGAGAGTTATTCAAAACTAAAGATCAGTGATGGTTGTTCACTAACTGATTCCCAGCTCCTCTTACCAACCAATAGGATCACATTCTCGGAATTCAGGCACTGGTTATACCCAAAACCTAAATTCCCAGAACTATTTAAGTCTCTTGGTCACTTTAGAAGACATCATATCCAACAAACTGGAATTCACTCAACAGCCAATACTTATTAACAACATCTCATCAGCAATTGTTACTAATGACAAATCTTTAGCAGTCATCTTTCCATTTGAGCTTGAGGAAATCTCAACAGTTCCATTATTCAGTAGAGCAGCACTAAAAAAAAAACCCATTACTGCCATGTATACTGATGCAAAAGTCAATGACCACTCCATCAAACTGATCCTTGATAATAGATTAGCTGACAGTATTATTACAAGACAACTCATGGATCAATTAGATCACCGAGTTGACTGAGCTGTCAGTGCCAGAATCATAACAGCTAATAAAGCCACCAAAACTCCAATTGGTGAAATTGACAACTTCCCAATTGAAGTCAATGGCATTATTACCTATTAAAGTCTTAGTGATAGAAGCAACTCAGTATTAAACATTAATGGGCAACAATTGGTTATCAAAAACCAACACCATACTCGACTGGATCACACAGGAGTTCCAACTTAGCCAGAATGGGTGATACACATGAGTACCAGCAATGTGCGGCCATTTCAAAGCTACCAATACCACCACACCACTAATCAACCTTAAGGAAGAGAAACCAAAACTTACATGAAAAGCCTACTAAGTTTTATGGGCCG
This sequence comes from Geosiphon pyriformis, assembly GCA_016748015.1. Classification (NCBI taxonomy): domain Eukaryota; kingdom Fungi; phylum Glomeromycota; class Glomeromycetes; order Archaeosporales; family Geosiphonaceae; genus Geosiphon; species Geosiphon pyriformis. The sequence continues at coordinate 1,828,144 of JAAOMT010000009.1, forward strand.
ACAAAAAACACAACAAACTACTGCCAATACTCTTCTGGAATGACAACAGAAAGGGTAAATAAAGAAAAAAACTTACCTGAAAGATAGACAATCTGATTTGGACCAATAATGAACAAGAAGAATTACCAAATTGGGAATGAAAAGAAGAAAACACAAAGGGAAAAGGAAAAGAAAAGGAAGAAGAAGTAACCACCATCACCACTCATAACTCTTATGCATATATGCTACCACAACAATCCACTTATTGTCGTCCAAAACTTATATGCATCAATTGTGGCAAAAAATTGTTATCAATGGGTGTATGCTGTGGTGACGACGAAGAATACCAAATGGCAACAAGATTCTACTGTTGCCCATGCATCCTAGAATGTTTTGGGAGACCAAAATGGGTAGGAAAATAGGATAATACACCATGTCTAGCTTGTGAAAAAACTTTCTTGGATAAAGAAATGTGGAATAACATTCTAAGATGTGGGAGAACATGTGACGAGACATGCCAGTATACTATTCTAATAAACAACTGGATACGTAAAGAAACTCCAATCAATAACACTTGAAAAAGAGCATTGTGATGTTTGGAAAAGTACTTATACAATAAACACAAGATCTAGAGAATGGCAAGTGTTATGGCAGAGGGTGCTACAACCAGCAAGTTGTTAAAAATCAAAAACAATCTATTAACCCTTCTAGAACCTAAATACATACCAACTTTTAACGTCTTCGGCAATATAGAGAACAATCTTGAAAAATTTTACAAGTATTACCAATGCTTGGCACTTACAAAAGAAGAACAAGAAGAGTATTTAGCACAGCTAAACACTCAACTATGTAACCACTGTTTGATTCCATATGACTTTCAATATTGTAATGAGTGTAACCTCATTTACAATCCATTACCACACATAATCTACACAATTCCCAAGGAAAAGAAACCAATTAGCAGCTGTGTATCAGAATCAGAATCAATATTTGATCTCAATTCAAACTCCGATGACAATGATGATGAAAACACCAGTTCCAACTACATCCAATATGGCAACGAAAATAACTCAGATTCAAACTCCAATTCAAACTACAAACAATATATTGCACTTTCTGACCTTACTAAGGAGCAGGAACTTAAATGGTTTAGTAATAATAATAAAAATATCATGCCAAAACACACGCATAATACTGATGCTGAGTTTAATCTAAGATATTTAGGAAAAGATGCCATCAAATTAGAACCACATTCGCACACTTACATTGATCTGAAAGTAGCTTTAGAAATTCCAGCAACAACAATAGTTCAACTAGCATCTAGGAGTAGTTTAGTGAAAAGAGGAATAAACATCAGAGGAGGAATAATTGATGCAGGATATATAGGAAATATCATTGCTATGCTATAAAACAACTCAGAAAAGACCTATATAATAGAGCCAAATAAAAAGATAGCATAGACAATATTCCTGCCTCTGATTAAAGTAGCTCAATTAGTGTCAGTGGAAAACAGAGAAGAGTTAGGAATAACAGCAAGAGGGATACAGAGATTTGAATCTATGGGTAAAATAGATGTACCAGTCAATATGGCAGAGGAAAAAATTGCTGGCCAAGAAAAAATTATCTCAACTGGTCAAGCAATTTTCATTCCACCATATGACCAATACATATTAGCCATAGTAAGGAAAGTGAAGGATCAGAATCAGATTTTTGAAGCAGAAACAACTTTTTGTGAATTAAGAGAGATTAGACTTATTAATCTCCACATACCAGTCAAAAACCACAACCATATCAAAATTCCTATCTACAACAACACAGAAAATGTTGCAGAGATACCAGAAAGAACCATCATTGGATATTTGAACACCAAATTAGAAGACCAACCACTACATATTATTTCCGATTTTTTACAGCTTTGTAGATATGTGAATATTACATCACAAACAATCTATGGACGAAACAAATATTATTTGCTCCAACCAGAACAATTGGAACAGATGAACATGGGAAACTTAGATCCACTCCAATGTATGCAACTTAAGATGTTACTTAACAATTTCAATGACATCTTTGCCAGCAAAAACGAATTTGGCAAAATCAACATCATCTAACACCAAATCAAAACAGAAGATGCAATGCCAATCAAACAATAAGCATACAGAGTACCACCAGCTAGTCATGAAATCATTCATCAAGAGATCAACTGAATGCTTGACAATGGGCTAATTCAGCCATCAATAAGCCCATGGTCATCACCAATAGTACTTGTCCAAAAGAAGAATAGAAAGATCAGATTTTGTGTAGACTATAGAAAACTCAATGGAGTCATTTATGGAGACAGCTATCCAACTTCACAGATCTAAAAGCTATTCGATGCTTTTGGAAAAAACAAATGGTTCTCAATACTGGATCTAAACAGTGGTTACTGGCAAGTAGCCATGGATTCAGCCAACAAAGAAAAGATGGCATTTACTACAAGAGAAGAGAACTTTGAATTTAAAGTCATGCTATTCAGCTTGATAAATGCTTCAGCCACATTCCAATGGCTAATAGAAATTGTCTATACTGGCTTATTGTGGAAATCAGTAGTAGTCTATCTGGATAACACCAATGTGTTTTCAAAAATATTTAATGATTATTTTCATCATCTTCAACAAGTATTCAAAAGACTATGATAAGCAGAATTAAAGTTAAATGCTACCAAGTGTTTTTTTGGCAAAACAGAATTAAAATTTTTGGGACATATAGTTAGTAAAGATGGAATCAAAACAGATCCAGATAAGATAAAGACAGTAAAGAAATTTCTAATATCAACCAATATGACTGAGTTAAAATCATTCTTGGAATTTGCAGGCTATTATTACCACTTTATCAAAGACTTTTCTAAAATAGCTCAGCCATTCAATCATCTCCAAACCAAAAATATAAAATATAAATAGACTGAAACCTAGAAAAAAGCTTTTGACATCTTAAGAAGAAAGCTTATTTAAGCTCCAGTACTGATCTACCCAGATCACAGCAAACCATTCATCATTACAACTGATGCATCAGGTTAAGCATTAGAAGCAGTATTATCTCAGAAAGGATCAGATAGAAGAGAACATCCAGTTGCATATGCCAGCCAAGATTTAACACCAGCTGAAAAGAACTATGGAACACCAAAATTAGAACATTTAGCAATCTATTGGGCAGTCATGAAATGGAAAGAATACTTGAGCCAGAAGTTTGATGTGTACACAGATCACAAAAAATTGACATTACTTCAAAAACAAAAATTTGGAGATGGCAGACAATCAAGATAGAAAATGGCACTCTCACCATATAAGTATACTATACACTATAAAAAGGGAAAAGACAATGGAAATACCAACAATTTGTTGCGAATAAGACAAATTTAAGAACATTTTGACTCAAAAAATATAACAAAACCAAACCACACTCAACAAAAATATAACAAAAGATGAACACACAAAAATATCAACAACTCAAACATTATATAGATACTCAACAGTTCAAGGAGAATTTATCTCAAATGGAACAAAATAGTATCAAACAACAATCAAAATATTTTATCACTCACCAAAATATACTTTATTGGAAGAATAGAAAAGACCCAAAGCAACCAATCAGAGTAGTTACAGAGCCAGAAAAAGAAACAATTTTATATGATATGCACTCAGATCTAGCAGCAGAACATTTTCATAAAGAAACAACCATGAAAAAAACCAGAAAAAAATACTATTGGCCATCAATGTATCTAGACATTATCCAATATGTTCAGAATTGTGATGCTTGTCAAAAAAGAGGAGGAACAAGACCAAGTGAACCATTAAGACCAATCAAAGTGAGACAACCATTCAATCACATTGAAATTGACTTAGTCAGACCATTAACAATTACCAGCAAAGGAAACAGATACATTGCAGTAGCCATGAATTATCTCACTAAATGGCCAGAAGCAAAAGCAATTCAAAGAGTGGATGCAGAATCTGTTACCAAATTTGTCTATCAAGATTTGATTTGTTGACATGAATGTCTAAAAAAACTATTATTAGACCAAAGAACTCATTTTGTAAATAAAACATTAGCAGAATTGAGCCAAAAATTCGGAATTAAGAGACCACTATTATCACTATACTATCTATAAACAAATAGTCTAGTTGAAAAATTTAACAGAACATTATGTAAAACAATCGCCAAAATCAGCTAAAAAAACCAGGACGAATGAGATTTGTTTATACCATCAATACTATTTGCTTATCGAACAATGAAACAAGATACTATACAAGCAACACCATTTGAACTAGTATACAAAAGAACCGCAACATTACCAGTGAAGACAGAAGTCAACACATATCCAACTGAACCAATAACAGAAGACAATTTCCAAAACACATTGTTAAGAAGAACATATGACTTAATGAAAACTCTAGAAAACAAATGGCGAAAAGCAGTTGATAACATACAAAAATCACAAAAAAAACAGAAAGAAAGACATGACAACTAACTACCAGATAAACCAGTTAAATTCAAGATTGAAGACAAAGTACTCTTATATTGTACCAAAGCAAAAAAACAATAGAATAGAAAATTTGACCCCAAATGGGATGGATCATTTCACATAGAAAAAATTCTAAGAAATGGAGCTTATAAATTAAGATTAAACAACAAAATTTTAACCAAAGCAGCACATGAAGATCGACTGAAACCATACCACAATATAATATCACCATCCACCAATAATATTCCACAGTTAGAAGTACAGAGAATACTAGTCCAACCAGATGAGATTCCATGAGATCTGGAACCAATTATCATCATTAACAACAACATGTTAAATTAAGTGACCAAAAGAATATAAAAAGACATGGTTGATACAACAAAAGATACCAGAAAAATGGAGATTACCAACAACATATATTTACTAGCACAACAATTATTTCAATTGATTTAACACCAAGAGATGGAAATTATTATTAACCAACAAACCATTTGATATAGTAATACAACAAAAATACCACAACATCAAGCATGGAAAAAAACTGAAAATATGGTTGAGAAAATAATTACCAAAGTGAAAATAGCAATAAAAAAACAACACATAGTTGCACTATACCAGGAATTGACTGAAGAAACTTGAAATTGGTGAATACAACAATTTCCAAAAAACTATTGTTATTTTCACTTAGGACAACATGTGAATATTCAAAACTTATATATAGATAAAACAAAGCAATTATTTGACACAATAATACTACAACAATTAAAACATTTTGTGGAGAAAAACAACTTATTTACACAGGCCTGAGCCATATACCAAATACACACAGCATTTCAGAATTGACCAAAAATCCTATTCAATAAAGCAATAAATACAGTTATCAGTAATCAATGGGAAAAGATCACCAATGTCCAATTTGAAAAATTACAGACTCAAATAACACAAGTAATTCTCAAAAACAAAATTCAGGAAATACTTTAAAAGGGGGAATTAAAAAAGTTAGATTTTGACGGAACTCAATATTAAAAGGAGGGAATAATGTTACTCATAGAAATATAGGAAATATATTAGCATAGTTATTAGCCAATCAAAAGTAGACGTAGTAAATGTGAAATTCCAGGATTCTTTTCAGGAATTGCAGGATTCCAGGAATTACAGAATTTTCACATGAGGAATCACAGGATTCCAGAATTCCAGGATTCCTGTCATAAAAAATTAAGAAATTGAGGAATCTCAATTATGTATATATAGCAAGAGTGTTAGAAGCAAAAAAGACAAACCTTGCAATTTAGATTTAATCTAAGCAATCTTCCAAATTACAATCATTGAATAAATAAACTATTTGTTATCTCAAATCCACTTCTACTATTAACACTTCATGTTGATAGTCTTTGATACTTAACCACACTGGAACAACAGCTCTTGATCATGGCTATTGACGGAATACTAACTTGCAATTGCATTCAGCCAAAATTCCATTTTCTTTTATTTTTCTTTTATTTCTTTTATTTTTTTTGTTTTATCTGATTTTATTGTTGTACACTAATTGATTAAATAAAGCACTAGATTATTGACATTAAGGATTGCCTGGTAAAAGACCCCTGCGAAAGAGTAGGACACGTACAGTAGATATGGAATACTTATCAGAGGATTGCCAGTCACCAAGCCAAGAGAAAAATTGACGAAACTACAGTTTCGAGAAGCTATGGATAAAACCATTATTTGAATCTCTGTCCATTATACAAAGGACTCCAACAAAACCTTTAGATATAAAACCCTCAGATTTTCAACAATACTGATAGCTTTGAGCACCAAGTTACGAGTTTGTTATTTGACTTGAGACCCCAAATAATCACTTGTAACACCACACAATTGTTTGTGCCTCTTAACCTCACACAAAAGTGGATCATAAAAGATTCTCTACAGGAGAGGTGAAAAGATCTCACCCTGATCCAGCCCATCATGCACTTTGTAATCACTAGACAAACCAAAAGCAGTCATTATCCTGTTAACTCTATCTTCATGAATACCACCAAAGAATTTTATGAACCTTTCACACATCTTGATATGCCACAAACTAGCTCTCAAATGATGCCACCCAACTAAATCATAAGCCTTCTGCATATTCTACAAAACCAACTATACTTCCCTATTCTTTTTAAGAACATCTTCAATTACTGAACTGACAGCAAACACTGAAGATTGTGTAGACATACCCTTCAACACCGAAAAATTGTCATCCCAAAGAACATCGAACTTGCTGCAAGCCACTGAAATATGATCAGACAGAACTTTAGAAAAAATTTTCTCTGCAGTTTCAATCAAAGCAATGGGCCGAGTGTTCATGAGGATCTCATCCTAGTTGTAAGACTTAAGAATCATTGAAACCCATGCCCTTCTCCACAAAACAGGCACTACACTAACAGTCAAATACACATTAAACAGTACTAACATGCACACCAAAACTGTTTCACCACCGTTTCCACAACTCATTTAGAATACCAAACAAACCAGCAATCTTGCCATCAGGCAGACCACTGACAACAGAAAGTAACTCACTCATATTGACCTTATGCATAATGCCAGAAAAGACATTATCTCGAACATAGCTTAATAGTACATACTGCTAAGCCCAAAGATTAAGAATCACTAAAAATACTGATTGTTTCCTCATCCACCCTTTTATTATCTTGTCCACACTCGTTTTTAGCTCATCAGGCTTCAAAACTAATTCATTATCAACCACCAGGTAATCCAACACCACCTTGTGAAAGAGTCTGTCCAACACACTTCTGATCATACTATCTTTGTCTGAACAGAAATTTTCCATGCACTTCTCAATCGCCTTCCTAATAGAAGCTTCCTCAGCAAACCTCAACTCAAACATCTTTGCCCTTCTGTAATCTTTGTGGACCAATGACAGATGCTTAACAATAACATCAGATTTGGCACCTGAGCTAACCAATTCTTTGAAAGCATGAGTCTTGGCATTATTCAGAGTTGACCACTTACTCACCAGAAAATCAACATCAGACAAGCTGCCAGAGCAAAATTTTTTAACAATCTTGGCCACCAACAATTCCAAACCAAAAAACTTAGAAAACTGCTTGTTCTTTAAACACCTGAATTTGCTGAACCAATGTTTTGAAAATGTTTTATCAGCAGACTCTATTACAGCTTTCTCTAATATCACCCACATAGCATCCACGTCACCACATGTTTCAGCACCAGAGAATACGTCACCCAATGACAAGAGCTTTGCTGAAGAGAGATCCCTAAACTTAGCCCATTTAGCACTGTCAGCATCTTTGAATTTAAACTTTTAACAATCCCTATTTGCCTGCTTGTACAAACTATTCAATTGAACATCCAGAAGTCCACCCAAACCAACTGACACCATAACTGTCCTGTGATCAGTGTCAAAAAAATCTGATACAGAAACAACTTGATGATCAGCAACAGCAGAAGACAAGTTACCACTAACAAAAATGTAATCAATTGTCTTTACAACTTCTCTTGAGTTGCTCTATGTATGAAAACCAGCCAAATGATAACCAACAAAAAAATTGACCAAACCCAAACAGAACTTGAAGCTCACACTTCTACCAGATCCATTTTTATTTAAGTCTCCACCCAAAACAACAAAAGTGCTGGAGTTAACAGCTTTTGCAATGAGAGAATTAACTTCTGAAGCCTGACTAAATCTAGCCCCAGAGGAGGCACCAGCATACAATCCCAAAAGAGTAACCAAGGGCTTGTCTTTAAATAAAAGCCAAACAGAAACAACTTGACTGGGAATCTCCTCTATCTTAGAAACATGATGAACCAAAGAACTGTCCATAATAATCACAACTCTAGCACCAATAAAACCTTTATCCAATCCTGAAAAAAAAATTTGCACTCCATCATACTTATCTGCAATCTATGGCCTAGTAGAAGACCTTAACTTCATTTCCATGATGAATGAGACCAAATTGCCAGAATCACGATGCCAATGTACAACATCCTCCTGTTTAGCAGGGACATTAATTTCATGAACATTAGACATAGCAAATTTCCATACCAGATTGCTTATTGAGATAAAAAAATAGATGACAGATCCAAACCAGAACATAAAACATCCAATTTAGCCAGAACCAAACTGACCAATATATCCAAAGCCATCTTCTTGGATTCCAACCTTGACAGTAAGAACTTTTGATTCCACAGCCAACTTTGGAAGATTAACTGGAATCTTCTTGACAATTACCTCCTGATTTGAGCAAATGTTTACTTTCTTGAGATCATTATTTACCAAGATCTTTTTACTTGTTACCATATTCTTTGCTTTTGCTAAACTCAATTCAGAGGTAAAAGTAGATCTTATTATGTCAAGAAACTTTGAGAGAGTTGATGCACCCCCAAAACCATTGATTCAATAAAAAATCTTTTTAATAAACAAAAGCCTATCACTATTATTCTTTTCAGTCACTGCAGACAAATTAACATCAAGAGCAAAAAATTTCACTGAATTAAAGCTTTGTTTCTTATGAACACATAATGTGATTGGTGACAACCAGCTGAAACCACTGAATTTGTAAAAAAAGAGCTCCAAAGTATCATCAAATCTGTTTATATTATCAAAAAAAGGTTGTATAGGCGGCTGGCCAAGCACGTAAGTCTGAGTTTGAGATTTCCTGGGAGTGGTTTCATCCATGTCTTTGTTGTTCGAAGCACCAGAATCTACATAACTTGTTTCTTCCACAACAGTGTTTTTCAAGTTCTCCAAATCCGAAAGATTGCCAATGCTACTTGCAATGCTATCAACGTCACTCACCCAAGATGCTACAGGTTCAATGCCAGGTCCACCAAGTTCTTCTAAGCACAATGGGCTAGCAGACAAGTCCACCATACTAGCATCAATGACAGGTTTTCTTGGCTTCTTAAAAAATGCATTGTGAGAATAGACACTATCTACATGTTTACTTTTGGTGCTTAGGCAGGTCCTCAAACCAGTCAAATCAGTACCAAAACTTTCAGCAGATGAGTCTACTAATTTTATAACAACAAAAAGGAGTGTGTTTGAAGTAATAACTGAAGAGAACAAAGGAAAAAAAATAAAAAAAAAGTTATGACTTAAAAAATATCTTTTGCTCTCGGTGTGGTTAAGAGATCAATGAAAGAAAAAAAATTTTTCCCAGTTTTTTTTTGTTTGAAACTTTAACAAACAAAATCAATTTTATTATTTTAAAAAAAGTAGTATTAGCAAATATAGTTACAAAATAAAAAAAAATAAGAAAAATAATATAAAATATTCTGTAAATAAATTTATATTTTTGTTGTAATAAAAAAAATTTTTTTTTATTTTTTATTTTTAATAAGTAAAAAAAGTATTAATTAACTTAAAATTATTTTTATAATTCTTATTATTAATTATTGTTTTAAATTATTACTTATTAATTTATTAATTTATTAAATATTACTATCTAATTAATAATCTAATTTGTATAATACACAAATATAATTAATTATAATAATCAGATTATATAATATCTTAAATTATATAAAATTCAAAAATTTACTAAAATATTTAGAATTTAATAAAATAATAAATAATTTACCAAAATAATTAATAATTCACAAAAACAACTTGTAATTTAATAAAATGTATTTTTAGCTTGTTAAAATATGAACAAAAAAAATGTAAGATTATAAAATAATATTACAATAAACTATATATAAAAAAAGTTTTTTTTTAAAAAAATATATCTTATTTTATCTTATTAGAATTTAAAATAATTATCAGCTATTATAAATTAATTTAATAAATTTATATTTTGAAAAATAACAAATTTTATTTATTATTTTTGTTTAAAAACTTTCTATTTTAATTAATATCTTAAAATTAATTAGCTACTAATTTTAGTAATTATTTAATTAATTTTAAGTCTAAATTAAAGACAATTCTATTTATATATATATATATATTTATTTATTTTTCATATTATTAGACAAAACTTTCTGTTAAAAAACTAATTTTTACAGCAAAATAATTACATATTATTAAAAGCTTACAGATAACAATTTTTATAAAAGAATTAATTTTTATTACAAAATAACTACACAAAATACTTAACATAGAATTAATTATTTTATTATAAGTTTAATAATGTATATGGTTTAAAATATAGAAAAATATTTCAGAGATAAATTAGCTTATCAGAAATTTATTAGTTTTTATTAACAACAAAATCAATAGTAAAACAACATTAATAATATTAAAGAAAAAGACAAAAAATCTTTAGTAATATTATAAATATTAATATTTTAATAAAAATAAATTTTATATTAAGAATAAATAATAATAATTTTGTTTTATTTTTATTGGTTATACTTATTTAACTATTTTATTTTTAAAACCAATTATTTATTTTTTTATTTTTAAACTTTTTTAAAACTTTTTAAAAATTTTCTTTTTATTTATTTTTTAATTTACGTATTTATTTAGTTCTTGTTAGATTATGTTTTAAATACAATTTTAACAATAAAATTTTTTAGTTTTTTTTAATATTAAGTACTTGAATTAAAAAAATTTTTTTTTGTATAATTAAAACATTTTTTTTAATTATAATTATTTATTAATATAATAAGTTTTAAGAAAAAAAAAGAACAACTAATTATTTAAATATTAATATTGTGTTTAAAAATTATATTAATAAAAACTAAAATAAATATTAAGTTTGTTTGTATTAAATTTTTTGTTTAAATATTTTTGTTTTTTGTTTGTAATAATATATTATTATTCTGGTTTTTTTTCTTAATATTTAATGTTTTTTGTTTTTTTTGGTAAATTTTATGAATAATTTTTATTTTATTTGGATATTTTTTGAAATTTTTGGTATTATTAATTTTAAAAACATAAAACACAATTTTTTTTCTTTGTTTTTTCTTTAAAATACTTTTAATAGTATTGTAATTTTTTGGTTTTATAGTAAATTTAATGTAAATTAATTTCATATTTATATTTTAATATAGAAATAATTTTATTATAAGTATATTATAATTCAAATAAAAGTTTATTTAATAAAGTAATATTTTGATATAATATTAATTCAAAACTATAATTTACATAAATTTGTAAAAACTAATAAATATAATTATAAATAATCAAAATTTTTAATAGTTAAATCTATTAACTTTTAGTTATATTAATTTTTTATAATAAAATATTTATTTTGTTTGGTTTTATTATAATTTGTTTTATATATAATTAATTATCTAAATTAATATTAAAACTATATTTTATTAAATATTATAAACAAATTTTTAATTTCTATTTTATTTATAACAAAATTTATATTTTTATTATTTTTAATAAATTTACTCAATTAAATTTTGTTGTATTTTATATTTTAATTCTGAAATTCTTATAAAAACCACAAATATTTTAAAAAATTATTCAAAAAAAAATTAAAATTATATTTTATATTATTATTATTTAAACAAATTTTATTTTGTTTATTCTTAATAATACCAAAAACTACCCAAATTATAATTTATGTGTTTAAAAAAAAGCAATTTTGTTTTATTTTGGCCAATAAAATAAATGTATTTTTATAAAAATAGAAATTAAATTAATTTTAATAATTTAACTTCTAAAGCATTTATTTAAAATCCAAAATACTTTTAATAATACAATAAAAAAACAATAATTTTAATATAAAATACTAAACCAATAAACTAAGTTATTAGAATTTTAAATACAATAAAAAACTTAACAGTTAAATAATTTAAACTTTAATATTTATAAAAATGCCAAAATTTAGAAGTTTTTTATTAATATATAATATTTTTACAAAGTACCAGTTTTTGTAATAACTTTATTAAAAAGCTTTTTGCTATTAAATATAATAATAACAAATTTTTAACAACAAATAAAATTAAAACTATCATAAAATAAAATAAAATAAAATAAGTTTAATTATTAATTTAAAAAATCAAATTATTAATTTTAAAAACAGTACAAACAGAAAAAAAATCAATTAACTCGATCTTATATATATTACAAAAAACAATAAATTCTTTTTAATTAAACAAAAGAAGAATTAAAATACTATTTTTTTTTAAAAAATTAGTTAAATAAAACAGTCAAGATTTAATATGGTTAATTTATTTAAATTTAATCTTAATTTGTTACAAAATTGGTTACAATTTTTCATGTTTTTAATATTATTCTGTTGTTTTTTCTGACAGGTTTTTATTCTAACAAGAATAAAATAGCATAATAAATGAAATATATTATAAATAATTTTTTAAGTCAATTGCCTATCAACAGAAAAACTCGTATCTTTGTGTTATCCGTATGCATATGCAAGAAAAAATTCACAAATCTTAAAAAGAGCTCATTTACTGCTGATTTAACTTTGCACATGAAATCAGGACGGAAATCCTTAACTGTTGCTAATCTAAGATCTATACAAGATCAGAAGACACTCCGAACTTGTTCTACGAAATACAGTAACACTTTTCTTATAACGCGTGATTTCTTTGTACCACAAAAGTAAAGGACGGTAAGCTAATGAGATTTCACCTAAAGAATTATTCAAAAATAAGAATAGAATATTGGTCACAAATCTTTAAAGAATAATTTCACTTAGTAATTAACATTTATATCGTTTCATAAAAATTGAAATATTTTAGTTGGTCAACAATACTTCAAATTTTTTTTGGAAAAGAAACATCTAGCTTCTTATAAATGGAAGAATGAACTAATATTTTATCAAAAAGTTTCAAAGAAATATTTTTTCAATATGCTAAAATGGATGATTTATCTTTTAGATTTTAACCATATTTCTACGAATTGTGAACACTTCTCTGAAAAGTCAAATAAAACCACTATTAGAATTTATATATTTGTTTTATTGTGATAAACACAATCTTGATGATTATTATTATTATGTTTATCAAGAATTCTATTGTGTTGGGATGTACACATATATAGTATGTGTTATCAATTAAATTTATTCAATTCAATAATAATATGACGATGATAAATAACATTCTATAATACTTTATTAATAATTTTTACCTTTTGGAAATAAAAATCTTTATAGAATTCTTTTAACTTCTTTAATTAATCTCCATTTAAAGAGGTTGAAAAAATGAATTCACCATCTTGGTCAAATTAAAACTTTAGAAATTTGAAACAAAACAAAACAATATCATTATTTCAAATTTATAATAATAATAATAATAATAATTGTTGTATATATTATTATTTATTCTTCAAATCTTTATAAATACTACTAACAACTACTCTTTTGTTTTAAATTTATCATTAAGCTTTTATTGAAAATCATTGACCAATAAAAAATTTGAATTCAAACAATCATTTTGATGAGATGATGATGATGATGATGATGATGATGATGGTAACATCTTAGAGTCAAGGTCAAAATACTATTTGAAATTACAAGGAGGTGGTAAGTATAAGTTTGACTTGCTTAAAGCGGCGTTCAATTCAAATTTTTTTAAACAATGATTATTGTAATTGTGATTAGACGCAGAAGTAGAAGTTGATCATTATGGTTACGCGGGTGACTGTTTTTGTTAAAGGTTAAGCGTACTTTGAAAAAGGGAGTGAGTGAGTGAGTGAGTGAGTGAGTGAGTAAGTGAGTGAAGAAATATTGAGTTGAGTACCATATTAATACGCGCATTCTTTTGAAAATTTATAATTGTTTTTTGACTTATATAATGAATGGGTATTGGTGAGAAGGAAAGAGGAATTTCTACGTTTTGTAGCGAACTCATTTGGGAAACATTTCTAAGGGAAAATAATTCTAAATCATCCTTGAAAGAGAAAAATTTTCTTAATTAGTTAAATTAAAGAGATCAATATCACACATACACGCACATTCCTTTTTGTGGTTGAATTAAATCCTTCTCAAATAAAAACGCTTTTTCAGAAAGGTTCTGAATTCTTTTTCTTCCATATCTTTACTGGTGGGCGCTTTTTCAACTTCATCACTTCTCTAAAAATTTCAAAATTATGAATAACATAAATCCTTTTCAAATTTCACCCAAATCGGCACCAACAAAAATCAAACTCACCACACCCACTACCACCACCATCACCAATCTAAGCCCCGAAAAACAATTAAAAGCAAAACAAATATGGACTCAAGAAGAACTTTTACATAGAGCAGAACTTCGTCATTTCGAACTTCAAGAAAGACAACATCAGCTTAATCTTGAAAAAGACGAAAAAATCAAAACCATCAAACTACGATTCGAGGAAACGCTTTCGGAAATCAGGGAAGCACGCGAGATAAGCTTAAAAATTGAAAAACATCATAAACGATTAACAAAACAACATGAATTACGTACATCCGAACTTGATGATGAACGATATATGATTTCAATCGAGGAATATTTTTGCGAGTATCCGAATACGATAAAAGAGGCGATTAACGCTTGGAAAGCAGGATTAAAAGAATGTGATAATTTTGAATGGATTCTTGAAAATATACAATTAGTTGTTAGTGATATGTTGAAACGAGTTGAAAATGAGTGTCAAGAGCTGTGGGGTCAATCTGAATTTCAGAAATTTGTCCAAGAACGAGAGAAGAAGTTGAGAGAAGAGGAGTTGGCCCAACAAAAGAAGGAGGAAATGTTTGCCTTCCTTTGATCCTGGTGTTGTTACAGAATTGTAAAATATAAATTTTTTGCAAGGTTATTATTTGAATGGAATTTTGTAAACAGTATGAATTTTATTTGAAATCACATTTGTATAATAATTCGCCATTTTAAAATATTTTTTAAATTGAAAAACATTAATTGATAAAAATTTGATAGAGAATAAATTAATATGACTCCATTGACTTAAGGCTTAAATTAAAAGTAAATTACAATCTTTTAAAGTGGTAAACCTTTTAAAATTTTCAATTCTCAGCCTCGATTATTTATAGAAATAAAAAATAATTTGTCTTTATTAATTTAAACCTTTAAAAATTCAGGATTTCAAATCTGTTAAAATAAATTTTATTTTTGGTTCTTGCATCTCTCACTCAATAAACCAATGAGCAAAGAATTTTTAAAATTTTAAATCACCATTCTCTAATCTTGAACTGAAGTATCTTAAAAACACATTTTAGTCAGATGTTAATTCTAAATTCATTAAGATTATTTTATTTAGTCGATTTTGATGATAATTTTTCCTTTAGGTTCACTTCTAAACTTGAAAAAAAAAACACTTGGCTCGAAATAAATCATTTTCACACTCCCTAACATCGAAAATAAAATAAAATTTCATTTCTTTTGACTTAAAGAAAATAAAAAGAAAATCATATTTTTAGTTGGATCCATTTATAGAAATTAATAAATGAAAAAAACTTTGATTTCCACATAATCCCTATAAATAACCTTCTTGCAGTGTAACTTTTTTCAAATATAACATTGAGATTATTTCTTTGTAATCATGATATGCAAAATCACTCCCTGATACTAACCAATTTCAAAAGTTATCCTATTTTATCGATTCAAAATAATAACCATATTTGGATATCTTGATGATTGTTGCGAAATTTTGAAACCATAATTAACCATGGGACCACTAGAATCTTTCTATTGAATGATGATTAACTTCTCGTATTACTCTTCGGAGTCACTAGAAATACGACCGAATTCACGATCTATGGTATCATCGTTCAAAAAAAGATGTTCATATTAATCATCCAACAACAACAACAACAACAACAACAACAAAATCAAACTTCATATTCATAAGAGTGACATTCTATATTTTCGATGCGGCACACAATTTACGGTTTAGTTCATGTCAACCAGTTAGGACCACCATTTTGGATCGGTTATTCCGAAACAAAAGGTAGATTATTTAATTACACTGTCACCTGATAAACCAGGGAAACAACAGGTCCCTCAAGCGCTATCACAAATATGGTTTGAAAATTTATATTGTCATTGTCATCAACGATTAAACTTTGTCTTACGTACAAATGCTTGTGCTCGTGTTCGTGTTCGTGTTCATTTAGCTTTTGACATTTTAAAAATCTGGAATAGGGGAATTCACGTTTTTTTTTAAAATCATCGATTCACAACTTCAAATCTTTATGCATAAAATTTTGAGATTCTTTGATATTTGATTATCACAAAATATACATTCTAAATTTGGTATCTGTATCGTTAATTATTTCTCCGATTTACCAGGCAAAATAAACACGATTCTCAGAATCGAAAGATTTTTTTTTTAAAAAAAACTTTTTCTGATTAAACATTGGATAAATACTAAAACGAGACGTGACAGGACCCAATGTGGATTGTTAGTCTTCTTTATGTGATCGTGATTGTACGGCAATTTGCGTATCTGATAAAAATTGTCGAATTGTAAAATAGCAAGTTCCTTGTTTCGGAAATTTTTTGAAATTTTTGATTATCATTGCGTGTAATTTTAGATCCGGAAATGAGTAAAAGTCCATGATTGACACCCACTAGGGCTAAGTTTTATGACTAAGTTTATGATGATGACCCATCAACCCACTTATCAAAAGTGACACTGTGATACTCACCCACCTTAAAATCGCATAAAAGATAAACTCATTTCAAAGAAAGACGGTTTTCTCGTTAAATATCATTGTATTTCTCTTAATATTCTTTCACTCTTTCAAAATCGCCAATTTCACGATTTTCGCGCGATCGAGTTAACAAAATTTGAAATACGTTCGATCGATCATTTTTACATTATTAAGGAGATAAAAGAAAGCCATGGAAAGATTTTGTTAGATTAAAAAAAAAAGAAAAAGAGTAAGACATCATCTTTGAATATCCAATTAGTAATATTGTTATTTATCGATCCAATTTTTTACCAAATAACATCTTTCATTGTTTCTTTTCTTCTTAAATCGATCCCTGGTCGATCATTGCTGCGCTAATCTCTTGTCAATATTTTGTATAAATCAATCAGACTTTTGACAACTAGATAATAACCAAGACGTGACCATAAAAAAAAAAGAAAAAAAAAAGTACTTGGAATTGACGACGACAAAGACCGCTAAATAATTACAATTCTCATCATTACATATTCTTCAATAAAGATAAATTCACTTTTTTATATCATCATAACCTGTCGATCAGATAATCCAACACTTATTTCTTGCTTTAAAACAATCCTCAATCATTACCATCTTTTTCTCATTCTCCTCCACCTCCACCTCATTATATATTTAAAAACAAACATGCCAAATATGACAAACGATGAAATCATTCAAGAAGCTTCTCGAATAATCAAACAACAAGGTTTAGCTCTAATTGATTGTGCCGAAAGATTACAACGTGGTGGTGAAACCGCAGACTCTTATCACTCAGCCATTTATCACTTATTTCGTGCATGTGATCAAGGTGGAAAAATCATTGTTTGTGGAGTTGGAAAATCAGGAAAAGTGGGTGAGAAATTTGTGGCTACTTTACAATCGACTGGCTCGTGCGCCGTATTCCTCCATCCGACGGAAGCACTCCATGGCGATCTCGGAATTATACAATCACAAGATGCTGTCATCACCATCAGTTATTCTGGTAATACCGACGAATTAATACGAATCCTACCTTCATTAAGATCACGTGGAATTCCTATCATTGCGTTATGTGGTAATAAACATTCTCAACTGGTCAAAGAAAGTGATGCATGGTTAGACGCATATGTCAAGAATGAAAGTTGTCCATATATTCCCGCACCAACCACCTCTACTACGATTGCCATGGCTGTTTGTGATTCGGTAGCGATCACTTTGATGAAATTACGTGGATTCACACCACAGCATTTCGCTTTGAATCATCCGGGTGGGGCATTAGGAAGAAAATTATTGATGAAAGTGAAGGATGTGATGTATCGTGCCGCTGAGGTACCTACCGTAACAGCGGACACGCTGATGGATAAAGTGATTGTAGAATCGACGCGTTTCAAGTGTGGGACAGTCCTCGTGCTGGATAATCAGATTCAAAATGGGGTTAATGGAATTAGTGGGTATAATAATAATAATAATAATAATAATAATAATAATAATTCTAAAGTAATTGGAATCATTACAAAAGAGGTGATTCGGAGTGCTCTGCAGCAATTTGGTGCCCAATTATTTCAACTTTGTGCAGATGATCTAATGTCACGGACGATTGTTACATGTTCACCTGATGATATGGCATGTGAGGCAAAAAGATTAATGGAGGAACATGGGAGCGAGGCGGGCGATGGTGACGATGAAGAGATCCTAGGAGCATTACCGGTATTTGATAAGACGAATCGACTAAAGGGAATCGTTTTGTTGGATGATTTGGTTGAGTTGTTGTAAGGAAAAAATTAAATTCTTTAAAATTTTATAATTGACATCGAAATCTCAGTTTAGGCTATTTTCACACAATGTCTAATGAGCATCACCATCAAATGATATAATTCAATCATCAACCCTTATATTTTGTAACTTTAACATTACATGTACATGTTAATTTTATGTTTCACCATTTTCTTTTTTAAATCTTTAAAACCCCCACCCCTCTTCCCCTCGTTCGATAGCTTCTTTTTACATAATATTTTCTTTGTAGATTCAATTCACTTTGATAAGACATATAGACAAGATAAACTTTACAGAACTTTAGCATTGCCTCTTAGACATTGACCAATGTAACGTTTATTCGAAAAATCAACTCTAAACGTGATCCGAAACAAATATTTAAAAAATTACCTGCACTTAATATTATTGATCTTCTATATAATGGAAGCAAAATAAAGAAATGATGAGAAGGATTTTTGAAAAAAAAATTCGAAATAATGGGAAATATGTATTTTTCATGGGTTTATAAAAGAGACTAGTTAATGGGTACATGTGTTAAAAATCACCCAAAATACCAATAAATCAGAGTTACATTTTGATATCTTAGTGAAGCCCTAATTCAATCAAGGGAAAATTCAACCTTGGGGAGGGGAGTTTTAAAGCAAAAGCTTATATAACAAAAAGTTATACAAAACCGTCTTTAAATGAAATTTTTGGAAAGTGGATATTTCAACGAGTGAAATATAAATTTTAAATTTTATTTATTAAAGATTTTCCCACACTACAAGTAAAAGGTTCTGTGGTGTAATGGTTAGCACCCAGGACTTTGAATCCTGTAATCCGAGTTCGATTCTCGGCAGAACCTTTGAAAATGGTTTTTTCATCTTATTCATATAAGAACGATTAGTTTCTTTTTTGAGGTGATCCTTAAAATGATTGGTGATAGAAAGAGGTTTTTTGAAAGCTTTTTATTAGAATAAATTTTTTTTTTAGAATATTGAAATGTTTTTTTTAGTGACCTTTGATTAAAAAAAATAGATATGGATGTCTTGAGAAATGCAAATTATCAATTAAAAATGAAATATAAAGCTGCCTTCGAGAATTTTTTTACTTTTATGAAAAAAAATCAATTTGAAGAACTTTTAGCTTTTGTGAATATTAAACGTATTAGGAATAAAACTATAATAAATTTTTTTGGAAAATGTGTGTAATTTGATCAGAATTAGTAAAACCAATTTTCTAATACCATAGAAAATTTTACTTTATCATAGGCTTTGTTAATGTTGCTGGTTTTAAGCTTAACCAACATACAATAATCTTATAGCCTTTTGTAATTTCTCCATGAAAAGCTTCTTGACACAATTAACTAAAAATGGTTCTGAGCATTAGATCAAAATAACCAATCAGGAGCTCAAAAAAAAGGTCAATGATGATCACTTTTCTTAATAAAGCTATTGTTGAATGATCAAATTTCCTTCTCCAGATAAAATGCACTTCAAGCAATATATTGCTACCCCGAGGATTTCTCCTCGACTTTTTTCCTCACCCTATATACGCGGCGCTAAAAAGCAATATATTTTGTTCACAGGCACTAATATTACTCCTAGTTTAACTTATGTTGAAAACTCTGCGTTAATTTCAACGAGTGTTCAATGTTCGAAATCAAACCAACCATATCCTCCCAGAGACTGGTCAGGAAACGCAAAGCAGTTTTTAGAAAAATCTCAACCTCCCCCTCTTCCACCATTTAATCCGATAAGGCCCAAAGAAATACGCTGGTCTATTCAAGTTTTGGACGAGCGCCTATCACGATTAGAAGGATCCGAAGATTTAAGAAAAACCGCGAGTGATATAATATTGAAAGGAAAGGCTTTAAAAAAGGCAATTCAAGATTTTCGAGCCGCTATAAGATCCGAAAAAATCTCTCGATGTACGAATGATGCTATGAAGGTGGCTTTTGAAGAAAATGGGGTAGGTTAGTTATCCATTTTTGTTTGTGGTTTTAGTTTTCCAAAATTATGATCAATTCACTCAAGTTTGATATTTTATTTCCTATTATCAGATGGTGTGGATAGATTACTTTTATCTTCATTCATTGAGTTTGCACAAGATTATTTAAATGAAGAGGATTTGGAAGCTTTCAGTTCTTTGCGACAGTTAACTGATTTGAGATATCCGGGAGATTGGCATCCTGCAGCTAGAGCTCTACAACGGTAAGAAATTTCAATTTTTTTTTTTGATATTTAACTATTTCAAAAATTAGAATTCCGTTTATTGTGAAATAGTAAGATTATCATGCACGTTGGCCCCACCAATTCCGGAAAGACCTATAATGCTCTTAAACGTCTCGAAGAGGCTAAGTCGGGAATATACTGCGGGCCTTTACGTCTACTTGCCCACGAAATTTATGAACGAATGAATATGAAAGGTATCCCCTGCAATCTAATAACCGGTGAAGAAAGAAAAGAATTACCTGGTGAAGTCCCATTAACTGCGTCTACGGTTGAGATGGCCAATTTGAATGATGTGCTGGATGTTGCCGTAGTTGATGAAATTCAAATGATTTCTGATCCTCATCGTGGCTGGGCATGGACCCAGGCTTTGCTTGGTATTATAAACGTTATATAATAATTGATAAATGATTCGAGCGCAATCGAAATTAATCCTGTACATCTGATTAGGTTTACAGGCCAAAGAATTGCATTTATGTGGAGAAACGGCCGCTGTTCCCCTTGTCAAAGCAATTTGTGCTACCCTGGATGAAGAGGTTGAGGTTCGAACATATGAAAGGCTCACCCCGCTTACGATTCTCGATCGATCTTTAAATAGTAATTTCAGAAATATCACTAAAGGTGATTGTGTGGTAACTTTTTCGAGAAAGAATATATTCGCTGTCAAACAAGCTATCGAAGAGGAAACAGGGTATCGATGTGCTGTTGCCTACGGAGGTCTCCCTCCGGGTAAGTTGCTCCATTATTTACTCGTAAATTTAAGACTGTTTTTCTAATTAAATTCCATAATATATCTTTTTTATATTCTAAGAGACTAGATCAATGCAGGCTAGATTATTTAACGACTCGACTAGTGGTTATAATATTTTGGTTGCCAGTGATGCGGTGGGCATGGGCTTAAATTTGTGAGACGACATATTATTCCCCTTTATATATAATTCTTGATTTCTACGATATTAGTTATTAACTTATTAAACAACAGAAATATAAAGCGGATAATTTTTGAAACATTACAAAAGTTTGACGGGAAAAAAACTAGCCTCATACCAGTTCCGCAAATTAAACAAATAGCTGGTCGTGCAGGACGATTTTCTACGGCTCATGGTGTTGGTGAGGTCACCACGTAAGTAGCCTCCTCGATATTTTTGCTGGTGTTATTTTTCGGCCACTTTTATGCATATTATAAAATTAATTTCCTGTCATAACTTATTTAGATTAGACCAATCTGACTTGAAATTATTGCACAACGCAATGGCTGCCCCTGTAAAGGATCTGGAGGTTGGGGAATTTTCTTATTTACCCCTTATTAATTCAAATTATTAAAGCAAGCAATTTATCGTACAGTCGGGGGGATTACAACCAAAAGTCGAACAAGTCGAACTGTTCTCTCAACAACTAACCCATACCCCCACTTTTTCGGAGCTACTGGTTGGTTTTTTTGCCGAGTGAAAATCTGTTTTATATAAAGTACAGATTTTTTTTTCTCAATTTCTTATTATTGTAATAACAGGATAAATTTGAAATGATGTCACGTGTTGATGGCTTATATTTCTTGTGCAATTACGGAGACTTAAAAGTAGATATACACGGCATTCTTAAAAAAAAACTGGCATCTTTTAAATGTTTCGTTCAAACACTTACTTTTATATCAGATAATCGCGGATATGATTGAGAATCACCAGATGGACCTCATAGACAGATATAACTTCTCTACTGCCCCAGTTAACACGTCAGATCCTCTTGTCATGGCCTACTTGAACAAGGTTTGAATAGTTCCGAATACAGTTCCTCTTTTACGATATGCTAAATTGAAAAGCCCTTATAATATTAATTCAATGGGTTTTTCGCTAATGCAGTTTGCGTCAATGTACAGCAAGCAAGAAGTATGCCTTTTGGAGAGCTTAGTTCGAGTTCCTGAAACCCACGCCACAACCAATGAGAGATTAAAGGAGCTCGAATCCGCACATCGTGTAGTAATGATCTATATGTGGCTGAGGTTTGTTATGAAATTTTGTGAAACAATTGATTTAATTTTAAATTCAATTTGTTGAACTTATCAACCAATTTATTATCTAGCTTTCGATATCCAGGCACATTTTCATCTGTAAAAGCCGCAGAAGAAATTAAAAACAAGCTTGAGGATTTGATTTTACAATCACTTCACACAATCAGATTCACCAGAGTTCGACGTCGTGGAATTTCTTATGACTATGATAGTTATAATAACTCTGAAACATTCAGTTCACAAAGAAATCCAAAACATATGGTATTTGATTCAACTAGAAGATCACCACCAAGAGGTTATCAAGCTGACACCCAATATAATGTGGCCCAAAACTCGGTAGTACGAAGGAGCCTAGGTGGCGGAAAATCTGGTTCATTTAGAAGGATTGAATCCCCTCAAAAGGGACAGAAATTTTACGCAGAATTTCATGCAAATCAAAAATCTATATCTAAGAGTTCTCATGACGGTGGCCATATTAAATCTTCGAATAATCTCATCAAACCCATAATCCTAAATCGATCAATAAACGAAAGCGATCATTCTTCAAGAAATACTAATGAGGCCAAAGTATCGATAGATAATAACGTCCAAAGAAAATCCAATATCGCATAATAATTTGAATTTGAGGTAGAATTTGATCATGTTTTACTTATCAACAAATTAAAATGAATTATCGTCAGGCTATAAAAGAATTTAAAGCCTGTTCCTTAAAGTTTTTGATCCGAGTCCGTTTGCCAAGTTATTAAGAAGTGTAACTGATTTAGGTATGTTTTTTTCCCACTTCAACTTTGCTGTTGATTCTCCTTGCCACCCAACTCACTAGATTGGCGGTCAATTCCGGGAATATACCCTCGATGAGTCTGACAAATTTTCCTGAGTTTGTATAAACAATTTCTTTATCCCCTCGAACCGTTGCGTCGAACATGTCTTTTGCACACTGTTCTGAAGTCATACCTTTGTCAAGATTAAGAGGTAAAGGGTTATAACCTAAACGATTTTTATTTATTTCTGTTATTACCGCTCCGGGGTAAGCTATTGTTACGCAAATATCGTGTTCCAAAAGTTCTGCTTGCAATGCCTCAAAAAAACCTCTGCACGCAAACTTTGAACCACTATAGCCAGTACGCAATCGAGCCCCCACAATTCCGAGCATAGATGAATTAATTAGTATACGAGATTTTGGGGTTTTCTTCAACAACGGTAAAGAATGAAAAGCCACATTGACGGATCCGAAATAATTAACCTCCATGATCTCTCGAATAATGGACAAATCCGGAAGGCTCTCCAAAGTCTCTCCCATGGACACTCCCGCATTTAAAATTATGCAATCCAACTGGTCATAGGTATGCTCAACATTTTTTATAAGATTCTTAACTTCGTCTTCTTTGGTCACGTCAACTTTGAAGGGGAATACATCTTTTGCACCAAGTTCCTTACAAACACGGGAAACATTCTCTAGTAATTCTGTTCTACGCCCGCACAGCACTAGCCTTGAGCCGTGTTGTGCAAACTTGTGGGCTAAAGCCTCACCAATCCCAGTTGATGCACCAGTGATAAGGACTACTTTGTTTCCTGGGTTCCACGGGGAAGCAGCTTTGCGTCTTTGCCGGCGAACCCATAAATTAACGAGATATAAAAAAGGGTAAGAAAAAGTAAAAACTAAATACAGCCACGAACTCGTCACTGTAATTAATATAAGAAATATAATGACTACAAGTATCAATAATATCATATTCAATTGGCAAAGTCAAGGTTTCTGCGAGATCGAGATTATCCATAAAATCTTTTTTTTATTTTATTTGGGATAACAGTTCACGCGCTTGCTACATGTGACCAGCCACCCAATATCTTAATAGATAATCTTGATAAACCAATATAATAATATTAATTTTGATTAAATGTGTATTGTAATATAAATTATTTAAAGGTAATAAATTTTGATTTGAAAATAATAAAGTTATATAAAAAATGGTAGCAAAATTTTATTTGTAACCAAAAAATATTTAATTATTAAATACAGAGCAAAATTTCTTTAATCAAAAATTGGTTTTAACAAAATGTCCTGCATTTCCTAAAAATCCCATATTCTGATTGTTCAATAGAAAAAGCATTTACATTTCCCCTCAAGACCATTAACTTCAAACTAGGGGATCAAAATACCGAAACGATTAGGTTGCACCCTAGATTAATTAAATGGATATTATTTATTTACATGATAGGGTGTATTAATAATTTGATTGATACTAAATTCATGAGCCTACTGCGCTAAGGAGTGAATGGATGAATGCAAAAGTAATCATAGAGGTAAAATAAAAATACAAATTATCAATGGGCTGATAGTTATTAAAACAATTCGGTCCCAAATTAAGAAATTTTACCAAAATCGGAAGGACAAAAGAATAATTCATAAGCTTTTCATACAATAATACTTTCTCGTTTTATTTGGGTTCCATTGCCTTCAATAATTGGAAAATCCTGGCCGGTTGTTATGACAGAGTCAACATCCTCGTCGTCATCCTCATCTTCAATAAGTTCATCGCCACTCTCCTGTTTAATCATGGTTTCTTGGATATATTTTGAGGGCGTATCCTCATCAAGCCAACGTTGCATTACATATTTGGTACACTTTTCGGCCCCAGGAAGTTCCTGGATATATTTAGTAATTCCTAAGTGACTCAAGCCCAACATCTCGGGACCACTAGCATGAGTCTTTGAAGGAACACCCTGAATATTAATCTCATCAAGGATTTTTTTCCATACACCACTTGAGGAACTGGCGGCAAACTTTCGTCCAGGTTGGTCTTCTGCAGTCACTTGAAACTATTTTTCCATGTTTTACTAAGTGATATCAGATAAAATAAGGTATGTGCATTTAAAGAAAATATGGGTTCTTACAATTGGATTATCACCACCATCCAAAATTTCACTTGTATATGTAGTCTTCCTTGTAACATCAACAGCACTTAGATACTGTTTTCGACTCATAAAACCAACTGGGAAAATGTACCGATTAGTGTGATATGCTTCTCGGTCCCAAACAATGTTCCCTATGCAACATATATACGCATGGTAAAGAACTGCTTTTTTGGGATAAAACAACGCCTTAAATATCTAAGACGGAAAATACGAACCAATTTTGTATATAGTCACTTCATTTGTTCCTTTGCCGATCGTTACAGGCAATTTGAGTGTACCATCTGGGTTCATAGGCAAAGGCTGCGCATATTGAAAAACATTATCTCACACTGTTTTTATATTCTAGAAAATAGGGAATCTTGACCCCTCATTTAAATAGTTTTGGTTTCACAAACCTCAACGCGTTTTGCATCAGTACGATCATCTCGCTTCTTTTTCTAAATTGAGATAAAAAGTTCGATTAGATACGGAAAATTTGATAAAAAAATACAATAGGTAAATTTTAGTTTACCAGGCTAGGGACACGAGTAGTTCGAGGTTTACGACGCTTCTGCATTGGTTCACCTGTAATAGACGCTCCGTCGGCCTGTGAAATAGATAACTATTGTGTGAAAAACATGGAGATAATATAATAATTTCTAAAATAGGTTTCTTAATTACTTTGCGTTTTCCAGAATTCTTTGGCGCGGATGTTTGTAAAGATGAACGAGCTTTTCTTGATGCGAGGGATGTAGATTTTGAATTTCGCGTTAAGGATTTTGATTCTAAAAAATAAGAGCAGAAATTATTGGTAAAAAACAAAGTTTTTGGCTGTGTGACCCTAGCGTTAAATCAAAAATCACTTGATTGAGAGTTTTTATAATCAAACCATACCATACCATATCGATTTCGGTTTAGCTTTATTTCATCATCATTGTCATCATCATCATGATCACCACCATCTTCGCTGGTTATATCAGATAAAAGGTCTTCCAAGGAAGAGCTGCTGTTAGAGTGGGATATAGAGTAAAAATAGAAGTTAATTTTTGGAGCTTGATTTGATCGACGCGATATTGAAATTTAACCCACGCAAATATTATCCGTGGATCCCGTACTTTGATAAATCTTCAACGAGACTAGGATTCCTATCCATCATCAAGTCGAGTAAATGGCTGGAAAGTTTTGAACGCGAATTTAAGTTCGAATCAATAAATCTTGGATTTTCATTATTCCATAAAGCTATCCGTATCTATATCACATTGGGTCTTACTTGTTCTCCTCTTTTAACCTACGCATTTTATGCTTCGTCAAGTCCAAACTATGCTTTAACTCATCACGTTGCTTTTCAAAAAAAACCAAAATTTAACAAATATAAACAAGCTAACAGTCAAACGCGTTTTTGCAAAAAAAAATTGTGAGTCAGGTCCTCACCTTGTTAAGGTTTTCAAATTTTTCCCGAAGCCTAAAATACTTTTCTTTAAAGGATCGTGATTCGGCCATGCTTCACAGCTTTTAGACCACCCAAAAAAGTGAGGAATTGAGTCAATAACAGCCCAGGCTCTAAGCTATTATAATAGAACCAGAAAATTTGAGCTTTATATCAACACTTTATTTATCAAATCTAATCAGAAAAGTGACGTCAATAAAAAGGTTCCAATTAATTGCTGACAAGTAAAGTTGGGGTGAGTTAAACGAGTGGTTGAAAGCCGGGGTTCTAAAAATTTGGCGAAGACAGTGTGTGAAGAAATGATTTTCTGTAGATGTTATGATGATAGAAAACTTGTCATCGGATATATTGCCTTTTTTATAGCAAGAAACGCGAGACTCCTATACTCTGAGAAAAAAGACGTTTCTTGTGATTTAGAATGTTTGGTTTTTGATATCTTGTGAGAAATCTAATTTGATCGTGATCACAGTATTTAACCACACACGCAATTACCTAGGGTCAAATGATATTGTCAAAGGGAAACCTTGATTTATAGAGTTTCATTCATATATCGAGGAACTTTCGATCAACATAACTCATTGTAAAAACAGAACGAAAAATTAAGTTTCTTTTTCTATCAGCCGCTGATGCAACAATATTTCTCGTAGTAACACTGTCGTTGCTCATCATTAAAAGCTAAAAAGAATATTAAAAGTGATGAAAGTAAAGAGCCAACTAATTATGATGATAGTCTAGCCGACTATGAGAATTGTTTGCGAAACGACAACGACACGTGTTTCATAATATCCTTTGCCTTTTTCTGGTTTAATTCTCCGGGTTTATCCGGGACCCATTAATCCTTCCAGATTCTCGGTTTTCTTTATTTCTCGATTCGTATACCCTTTCCTTTGGTGTAACCCTTCTCATAATATGAGGTCATCAGTACCAATTATAAATGGCGAGTAACATAAATTACATGATAACGAATAGCAAAGGAGGATAGATGGCCAGCGATTTTCATTTTGGCTCAATTGATCATTATCAATCTTGTCAACAAGATTTCGAGAGATGAGTACAAATATTTTGATGACATTTTAGACGAAAGATTTTGGGATTGCATTCATTCATTTCAATCCGGTCCAGATTTTGATAAACTGGCGTCTGGGTCTTATTGGTCAAATTTCTGGCATAATGGCAGTCAAAACTAGTCTTCATGAACTGATGCGCAGGTAAAATATTAGAAGCAAAAGGGCAAGATACGCTGGAATTGAAGAAAACATAAGAAATCTCGATTTCAAAGAAATATATTAACAAAAAAATATATATAATTATATTGTTTCTCGTTTAATAAATTTCGGTTCAAGGGGAGGTAGATAGACTGCAAAAACCGAAACAAAGAGAAACAAGAAAAATCAATTTTGTACAAAAAAGAACTTCGGTATTTTGTATAAATAAAATGAGTTCGTCCAAAAAATTGCAGTATCCACTTAAAACGATGAAAGGCTGGGTTTATGCACAATGCCTCTTAGATACATACAAAAAGCAGATATATGTACACATATAAAGACACAATGAATTATAAACATGTAGAGCAAATCAGATAACATCAAATCTTCCCTCCAAAAAAAATTCCTTTTTTTGATAATCATCTATTTAGTTAAACGTCCTTGGGGACAAAGTTTTTTACAGTTCAATTCCCTAAATTTGTTTATAACTTCAATTCCCCCAGAATCTTTGAGCACATGTTCTTATATTGCCACGGATCTCCAGCAACCCGGCGGAATTGTAATCCATGAACTCCAAGTAATAAAGGGACTTTGACGATAAAAATCTCAAATCGTACCACTAGTTCAGTGACATTTGCAGTTGAGGCGATATTACTATTATCGTTACTGCTTTGACTCCGATCATTTCCAGTATTATTACCACCATTACTAGGTGTTAAGGATAAGCGGACTTCTCCGTCTGGTGAAAAATGTAGATCTTGCCCTTGTGTATAACTGTCCTTGTAAGACGATGAAGATGTTGATCCTGCAGAATTTGCAGAAGATACACTACCCCTCCGATCATTTCGATTATTCAAATGAGCGTGGTGATGATTGGTTGGTCCGGTTTGTGTTGAAAGGTTTTGATTGTTCTTACCTCCAGTTGTATTATTTGCATTCACAACTGATTTTAGATCAATACTTGGTATGTGAACACACTCAAATCCACCTCGACCTTCACGCCACTTCACACCGATTCGTTCCAAAACTCTGATGAGATCCTGACGGATCGTGGATGGAGGCTTTGTTGATGTTGTGGCAACACTGAAAAGACCTTTTAGAAAAACAGGTCGAATGTATGAATCAGCTTTACCCCCAGGTAAAGGAGAATGTGGGGAGGATGATGGTAGGAAGTTAAAATCATTTCCAGATGTAGTAATCTCTTGAGCTGTGGAACCTTTTCCTATTTTAGTTTTAATCAGTGAAGCTCCACTGGTGGAAGTACTACGTTGATGAAGACCTCGTCGTGGTGTTGATGTTGAAGAACTGCTTTGTGAAAAAGAACGATCGGCTGTTGAAGAGATAGATGTTGTATTTTCTACTTGCGGTAATTCACCAACAGGAACTTTGGAGCCGGGAATTTTCACACCATTGCTAAGTCGATTACCACTAATTGAATTTCTTTGTCGTTGATGTCGACGATAATCGGCTTCTGAAAGGGAGGTTGCTCTAGAAAGGATGTTGGCAAATCGCGATGAGAAATGGCCAGTTCCCTCTTTTTTAGGTCCATTAGGTGTCGAATCATGCCGACGATGTTCACTAGTTGGTCTGGGCGATGATGCTTCACTGTTGATTGGTGATATAGGAGACGATACAATGTCACGCGTTTGACCACCAATAGCTATACTAAGGCGTCTCATCAATCCTCCACTGATTGAAGAGCTACTTAATGTGCTTGATTGTTCATTGCTTTTTTTCCCAAAATTTAACTCCCCGCTGGCTTCATCCAAAAGCTCTTCTGGAATTTCGGTTTCATCAACTGCAGGGGGTACTGAAGCCATGTTAGTTAATTCGATATCGTCATTAATCCTGGATCGTGGTCTCGTACCTGGAACTGTTTTACGCCTAATAACAGGTGAATTGGAATTTGTGTTGTTAGGTATCATAGCCCCCCGTATCGTCGTATCATAGCCGTTATCATTATCACCAGAGTGCGATGGATCAGGGACAGGGATATGTGGTATATGGATATTGCTAGTTTCCAAAAGTGATGATGAAGAACCGAACTTCGGAATATGTCCGAGTTGTAACAACCGATCCCTTTCTATTTTCTCCCTAACCAGGTAGTAAATTGATATCAAGGGATGAACGGCTTGACTAGGATCTGCTGTGATTGCCTTATCTTCATTGGTTAGACCACCTGATCCTGCCAATTTCCTCCGATAATAATCAAGTCCACTCGGTTTTTTTTTAAGTTCATGAACACTGATACCCACTGCTTGCTGATACTGATGAATCCTTATCGAATTTTGATACGAGTCACTCTTTATAATGTTTTCAAGTCTAGATTTAATATCTTGTTCAGTACCGAACTCGAAGCCTGTCATGCCTCGAATAACCTCAGAGTCGAGGGGAAGATTTAACGGAGTTCTTGGAGGTAAATAATTTTCAGGGGGACCATCGTAGCCTTTTTTCATCCAAGAATGATTCATCACCTCCGTAAGTGAAGCACGGTAAACAGGATTAGTCACAAGCATACGTGATAGCAGATGTTTACAATCTAAAAAATTTTTTGAATGAAATTGAATATAAACACAATGTAAAATCTTATAAAAAGTAAGATTGAAAAACTAAGCTCACCACTACTCAACCATCCGGGATATTCGACAACTCCTCTCTTGATTTTAGCATGCAATGCGGGCATACTTTGATCATCGAAGGGAACTTTACCACATACAAGAACGTAAAGTACAATCCCAAAACTCCAGACATCAACTTCAGGACCAGTGTAAAGTTTTGCGTTTAATAACTCGGGTGCTGCGAAATACAACGATCCACAGAATGTGGAAAGGTGGCCTCGCGGAGAGTATAAATTAGAAAGTCCAAAATCAATAATTTTAATCGATCCAGATTTAGATATCAAGATATTTTCGATTTTTAAATCTTTTCATTTTTTGAAGAGAAATGTTTTAGCTTTCATAAAATCATTCCTGGTAATATTCATGGTATCAATCTTTTTGGCACAGCAAACGTACCTCGATGTACTATGGAGTTTCGATGACAGTAATCTACATATTAGAATGCATTTTATTAGGCTATCTTCTTTGCTTTTGCTAAGTGCAATTGTTACAAGAAATTATAGTTACCTAAAGCACTCACAATCTGTCGGGAAAACTTTCTAGCATGTTTTTCTTTTAGTTTTCCATGGCTAATGATATAATCTAACATCTGACCACCATTGACATACTCAAAAAACATATAATAGTGATGGGGCAACACCATAACCTCCTTCAATTGTACAATAAAAGGATGATGAAGTAGAAGCATTATCGCAGCTTCGCGAATCGTACGGGTTTCTTTATTTTCATCTTTTGTAGCTGGATCTTTTTCTTTTGCTTCTTTTTCAGATGCAAGAACCCGTGGAATTATCTTTACCGCTAACTGCAAAAAAATGAACAGTATGTATATGTGAGATTTTATACAAGGAGACGCGAGAAATTTTAAATATTGTGACTAAATAGATAGATTTATGGAATTTTTTTATGTTATAAAAGGAAGAAAATTTGTGATCATCAATTTTCCAATTTATAAATCCATAATTTCTTCATGTTTAGTTCGTATAATTATAGAAGCCAACTTAATTATTGGGGTCATTAATCAGATAATTTAGTCACTAGACGATGATAGAATCAATCCTCGTACAAATATAGTTAAATAAATTCTCAATACGATAATTACGCCGAATACTCGCAAATCAGAAACTGAGCACATACCTTTTCGTTGGTTAGCGAATGAACGGCTAGCTTGACTTTACCCATACTCCCGGCACCCAAGGTTTTAGTTAGGGTATAATTTCCTAGTACTTTTTTGGGTTTGACCTTTACATTTTGGTTCATATTAGAGCCGTTGGAAGTCCCATTTGTTATTTCTTCCCCATTCTGATCAGAGGTAGTAATAATTGGGATAGGAGCACTGACAGAATGCGAGTTTCTTTGGTGATGCTTTGTTTTCTGTGGTTCTTGTTGTTGTTCTTGTTGTTGTTGCTGTTGTTGTTTTTGTTGTTGCGGAGAGTCTAGAGATATGAAAGCATCTGGTTTTTTAAGCATTATTGTATCAGTCAAAGGATCGCCATCTGATGGTGAGTAGACAGGTAATTCTGAAGGGATAGGGGAGTCACATAAAACGGTAGGTTCAATATGATCAACTTGCAAAAGTTGTTCATCTATGCGTGAATCTGTGAAGTTATTATCTAGATCTAGGCTGTCACTAGCAGGGTGGAATTGTTCATTATCTTCTGTTGAAGATTGAGAACCATTGCGGTTTAAACTTGTTCCAGTATTTTGTAATAAGTTCTGCTGCTCCCCATGATGATTTGTTGGAAGTGTTATATTATGTCGGTTAACAGAACGCGGCTCTTCTACATTAAGTGTTGGGGGCAAGTCCTTGGAGATGGGATCTACAAAATAATTATTATCTATGGATACCGGAGCAACTATCGTTGCAGTCGTTGGTTGTGTTGATGGCATTTGCATACCACCGAGAATAAGATAGCTTGGAAAGTTGTACTGCTTTTTGCTTTGAAGTTTGAAAAAAACGAGTGTTGAAGAGTTATTCCTTGTTTCCGAAGGGTATGATATGCAAAAATTAACTGTACTGGAAAACTATCAATTCCTTCTAAAGTAGCAGAGTTTACAAATAAAAGATAACTTTGAAGAACAAGAAAAACTCGTGGAATCTTTGTTGTTTGTGAAAATGGAATTTATTTAGGAATCAAAAAAAAGTAATATAAGGCAGCGTATGAATATCGCAAAGAAAAAGTTATACAGGGTAATGTGCTTTTCCACACTTAATAAGTTTTAGTTCAAGGGCCGGAGCAGGATTTTTTTTGAATTTTTGAATTAGAGAAGAAAATTTGGAAGGTTATCTAAAAACATTGGGGTAACTAGTAATGGGAAGTAGAAAATTACACTCAGAAATTTGAAGTAAATGGGTAAGGAAAGTCGTGTTGATGATATGTCGCCCAACATACCTTACAATACAAACAATCTGTTTCGGGCAACCGCTATTATCATAACAGAATCTCATACAAATATTGGCGGGCACAATGATTTGGAGGTTTCACTGAACAAAAGCCTAAATAAAAATTATTTCTATGAGGCTATGATGAAGGCTGGTAAAATTTCAAAATTCCAAAAATTATTATAACAAATATTATTATATAATAAAAATTACAAATTAAAAAAATTTAATTAAAAAACAAATTAAATAAATAAGTAATTTAATTAATATAATTAGTTTTATAAAAATTATAATTATTAATTTTTTTTTAAAAAATTAAAAAATAATTTATATTATTAATAAAAAATAACATATTATTCTTTCTTTTTTTTATTTTATAATTATATTTAAAACAAAAAATAAAATATTCACAATTCTTATATTTAATATTGTTTTTTTTATTTTTAATACTTAAAAAGCTTTTTCTAAAATAAAAACAACTAAATAATATTCTTTTAAAGTATTTGTTTAAATAATAAAGAAATAAAGTAGTTTTAATTATTGTAAAAACCATTAAAAATTCCAGAAATTTCATATTATAAAGATTTATAAAAGTAAACTTCTTTATTTTTTTCATCCCAAATTCTTAAAAAAAAGTCATAAGTTTTTTGAAAGAAGTTTTTACAATTCAGTATGATAAATCCAAACCATTTCTGCTTGATTACGAGACTATTGTTGGTTCCAGTATTGCTGTGATAAAGAAGTCTACCAAAGACTTTGGTGCTGATCCTGTTAGTAAGGATGTTACTTCTAGAAAAAAAAGAAAGGGTGGTGTTCTAAAAAACGGTACAGCTTAGCAAGTGGTTTTGTTTAACAAAGTGGTTGGTAGTTCTTGGGGATCTGAAGCTAGAGATATTACTGAATCCAACAGTGTAAACATGGAGGAGGAGTTTTTGATTGAGGAGATTAGTGTGGACTATGAAGAAAAGGATTTTCTAGAAGGAAAAGACATTAACCAAATACTTAAAGGGCCTAAGATAGTTACTAAGCAAGCTTTGGGCAAATCTTTGGGCAAAATTAATTTCCTGAGCAGCAATGATGATGATGATATTCTCTTGAATAGTCCTGTGGTTCTTCCTTCTCCTCTGAAAAACTTGGTCAATGTTTCTGTTAGAAAGTCTTTCACTTTGGACATCAGTTTGAACAATGTTGTTGGGAAATCTTCTTAGGAAAAACTTGTGGTAGTCAGGAAATTATTTTCAAATATCAATGGTTTTGGGGGAGCCTTTACCCTCTCAAAATTTGCTGGAATCATTAGAGCATCATTCACTTCTGAGTTGAGTTTGGCACAAGCTTTAAAAAAGGCTGAGGATGTGAAGATCTTAGTAAATACCAATCTTAAGAAATCTTCTGAGCAATCAGATCAGGCTGTGGTGGTTAAAGAAATTTTTGTTAAAACATTGTTACCAACAGAAATCTGAGATGTTGATTAACATAATATTACCCTTATAACTTCTACCATTAAAAATTAGCATATGTTATCATTCTAATTATCATTATCATTTATCAAATTATCAAATAACACCAATCAATTAATAATCCAATTTGTACAATAAAAATTAGGAGGAAATTACACAATACCCCGAACCATTTAATATTTCAAAAGTTTGCCAAAATTTGTAAGAAATTTGCCGAAATAATTAATAGTTCACCGAAATATTCAATAGTTCATAGAAATAACTTGTAAATTTGCCGAAATGTATCTATAGTTCATCAAAACCATAGTGAAGAAAATAGTTCAAGTTTACAGACTAGTACTACAACAAGTTGTATAAAAGAAGAGCTTTTTTCTTCAAGAAAATATATTTTACTTTAGATTTATTAATTAAAATCATTTTTATACACACAAAAACGAAATAAATATCAAATAATTCAAAAATCAAAATTCCTTAATTATTGCACTTGAAAACACTCAAAACTCAACTAACATTTCGAAATTGATTAACTACCAATTTCAATAAACTGTTAGTAACTCCAGGTCTGGACAGAAAACAATTCTCTTGACACAATCTCAATTCCTTTACATTTTTTTTATTT
Organism: Geosiphon pyriformis; assembly: GCA_016748015.1. Classification (NCBI taxonomy): domain Eukaryota; kingdom Fungi; phylum Glomeromycota; class Glomeromycetes; order Archaeosporales; family Geosiphonaceae; genus Geosiphon; species Geosiphon pyriformis. The sequence continues at coordinate 1,863,796 of JAAOMT010000009.1, forward strand.
TTTTTTTCAATTTCTATTATAAACATTAGGGTAGCCTACAGATGAGATTCCTTTAGAAGAGTTGACTTTCACAGCAAAGTAACTACACAATTTTAGTGAGCTTCCAGATAAGCAATTCCTGAGAAAGAGTTGACATTTACTACAACATAACTATACCAAATAACTGGCATGGAATTGGTCATTCTACTGATAAGTCCAGCAATTCAAATTATAGAAGATAATTTGAAGATAAATTCAGTTATTGGAGGTTCAATAGCTTTCAGGAAATGTGAATTTACAGCAAACAGACATTAACAACCTTTAAGAAAAGAGACCAAAAACCTCCAGTAACAACGTCAGCTGAGGCTGTACACACTGCACTATCCGAATTTGGAATAATTAAGTCGATTAAGATGCAGTTGGTGGGACTGTGGCAAAAAGCTGTAGTGGAATTTAAGCAATCAGCTCATGCTGATTTGGTCACAGCTAAGTGGTCCATTCTGATTGAGAAAGATACTATTCATGTTGCCAGGGCTGATCTGGACAAAGAAATATGGGATAAGAGAGATATTCATAGGGTGCTGCTCTATACGTTACCAATGAAGACTAATGCTTATGATATTTGGGACTTTGTTAGATCTGTGGGTGGGAAGACTTACATCATTGATCGCCATCTGATTACATATGTTCATATTAGGTGTGCTGTTGTTTACTTCAATTCTGCTGAGTCTTTGGATGCTGTTATGGAAACCACACCAGTGCTCAGAGACACCGATTTACATTGAACTAGTTTTGTTTTTGTCAGATGTGCCAAGTGTGGGAAGTTGGGTAATACTTCGTTAAACTGTACTAAAAGTGGGAAAGTTCCTTCTAGTAGTTTATTTTATAGGATGCTTTCGAATGCAGATAAAAACAGACTGGCTGCAATATATGCCAAATGATCTGTTCCAGTTGCTTATTCCATTTCTTTTGGTGGCCTCTCTTGGGCAAAGGTTGCAGGTGGGTCTTCTTCCCCTCTTTTCTCTGGCCATGTTGCTTCAGTAGATATTGGCTTTTCTTTGGAGATGAAGCTATTCTTACCAGTTGTGAATGGAATTAATGACAGGTTTGCCACTTTTGAGTGCAGTCTCACCAGCTTTGCAGAGCATGTTGATAAGCTGGCTAAGAGGTTGGAAACACCTGTGCCAATGGTTTCCCAGCTTAGCCCTGGATGTTAGCCATTGGTGACCCCTTTATTACAGAATCAAGAGGCGGATATAGTGATGAGTGAGAGTTTGGGTGTGGCTACTAGTAGTGGGATTGTTGCAAGAGTGGCAGTTTTTGATGCTTCTGTTATTGGTAAAATGGAGGACACTTTGAAAAATCTGGCAATTACAATTATGGGTTTTTCGGCCAAAATGGACAATGCTGGTTTGGTTTCTGTTGTTTCTCTCTCTCAATAATGGAGCTAGTGTGAAAGTTTGCCACATGTAACATTCAGGGTATCAATGTCTCTGCCAAGCAGGAAGACGTTGTTTGTTGGCACATAGAATCTGAAAACATGGTCTCTATTGTTACGGAAACAAAATTAAGACCTAATACAAGACCATAGATTATGAACAAGTTTGATGAGATGAGAATTCTCTTTTCTGGTGTGGACAAAGATTTCCTTGGTGTTGGGGTGGCAATTATATTAAACAATTCTCTTGCATATTATGTTGCAAAGATTAAAGAAGTTCCTGGTCATCTTATTTCTATTCGGTTCCTTTTCAAAGGCAAGCTGTTGGTAACAATTTTGGGTCTGTATACTGGTGCTTCTGCTAAAGCTAGGTTTGGTCAATCCTCTGTGATCAACTCTTTTATTGCTAGAGCTGTTAATTCCTCCACATTTGTGGTGCTAGGTGGGAATTTCAATGAAAATGGGTCTAAGAAAAGTACTAATTTTGAGTTCTGTTCGAAGTTGGGTCTGGTCAATACTTTTGGGGGACATTCATTAGTCAATGCTCTCACTTGGGACAACTCAAGGGGAGCCATGAAAGTTATTGATTATATCTTTGTGAGTGGGTGTCTGTCATCAGCAGTGGCTGGTCACAAGGTTACTTCTGTTTCGGATTTCTTTGATACTGATCATAATTCTGTTATGGTGTCTATTGGGTTAGGTAAGCTCTTAAATGTTCAGTTAAATAGCTTGCAGAAACAGACTAACAGGGATCATTAGAAGTTTAAAATCAAAGATGCAGATGATGCCAAGTGGTTACATTATAGGAATTGTTCTTCTGTCAGACTTTTGGAAATGATGAATAGGTTTTCTGTGACTGCTGCAAATAATGATTTAGATTTGATGTGATCAGTTTTAGAAGGGGTGGTGGTGAAATCTGCAGATGAAATTTTCTCTAAACATTGGTTCAGCAATTTTCAGTGTTTGAAAAATAAACAGTTTTCTAAATTTCTGGGGCTTGAGTTGCTGGTTGCAAAAATTGTCAAGAAATTGGGTTCAGCTGACATTCTTGGCTTCAATCTTCTTATAAAAAAATGGTCAACATTGGATGCTAATAAGGCTCTTGTTGTTACTTGCATAGTTCAGGCTGGTGAAAAACAGATGGACATTCTCAAGCATTTGTTTATTATCAAGAGTGAATATAGGAAATTCAAAATGTACGAATCAAAGTTGGCTGAAGAGGTGTTAATCAGGAATGTGATCAAAAAGCACATGGAGAGATTCTGCTTAGACAAAAGTGGCATGATTAAGAGTGTTTTGGATCATCCATTTCACAAAGTGGTATTGAACCATTTGATGATAGATGATGGTTTGATTTTGGAACCAAAGAAGATAAATTCAGATGTAGATAAAATCATGAAGGACTGAACAAGGAAACGTTTGGTGCTTCTGGCACTGTCTGATCAATGGGCAAGCCAGTATGCACCACTGGGCTATGTTAGAGATGATGTCTTCTCTGGTGTGATGTGTGTAATTGACATAAGTGAATTGGTCCTGGTTATTGGTAATTTGCCTGATGGTAAAACGGCTGGTTTGTCAGGCATTCTCAATAAATTATGGAAACATAGTAGTGAAAAGGTATTAAAGTGCCTGTTGGTGCTGTTAAATACATGTTTGATTGTTGGTAAGGTGCCCACTCTGTGGAAGAGAGCTTGGGTTTCAATAATTTCTAAGCCATATGACTGGGATGACATTCTTATGAACACTCAACCAATAGCACTAATTGAGACTGCTAGGAAAATTCTGTCTAAGATTTTATCTGATCATATCTTATTAGCATGTAGCAAGTTTAATGTTCTCCAAGATGACAACTTTTCAGTACTAAAAGACACATCAATGCAGTCTCCAGTATTCACTGTTGGGTCAATAATTGAGGATACTCTTGAGAAAAATAGGAAAATTTGGTTGGTTCTGCAAAACATAAGAAAAGCATACAATTCCATTAAATGACACTACCTAAAAGCTAGCTTATGTTATATCAAAATATGTAGCAGATTTATTGAGTTCTTTGAAAATATACATGAGAATAGATTTAACAGAGTGATAACTAATTTTGGTCTGTTAAATGGCTATAGGGTTCATGATGGGTTGGATCAAGATGAAATCTTCTTACCCCTTTTGTGAAGAATCTTTTACAATCCACTTTTGTGTAAAGTCAAATGACATAAACAATTGTGTGGGTACAGAATTGATATTAAATTTGTTTCAAAAACAGGTCGAATTAAAAGTAATAGTGGGATGATATCTTATTTTGCAGCTAGTGCATTTGTTGATGATACTATTTGGGTTGGGAATTGTTAGACCTCTACTCAATATGCTTTGGACATGGCCAGTGAATTTTTTGTGATCAATGATATTTCTATCAATAGTGAAAAGACTGTAGCTATTTTTATCAATCAAGATGTTATAACAGCTTTGTTAAGTATATGTGGACAGCCAATTTTAATAGCCAAAAAAGGCAAAGCACATTATTACTTGGGTATATTTTTGTCCACGGAGAGGTTGTTCAAGCCCAGTGTTACCAAAGCTCATTTCAATGTTTGTTTTTTCACCAATGTCTTGCTCAGAAAGACTGTTACGAATAAACAATTCTTATACTTGGTCTTGGCTGTCTTGTAGCTTATTGTTGTCTACTGAACTCAGTTCAGTTTTGTTTCATTGAATGTTTGTCACAAATGAAATATTATGATTAGGAAGGGCATCAAGTTTAAAGCAGATTTGCTGCATAATTTCCCTAGTGAAGCTTTGCATCATCCTTCTTTGTATGGATTAAAGTCATTTGAACAAGTTTAGACTGAAAGTAAATTGGCTGCTGTTATTTCATTCTCTAATGATTATGAGATTCTTGGTCATCTGTTTCATCACCAATTCCTGAATTTACAAGTTTTGGGTTGGGTTCCTTTGAACTCTTTGCAGTTCCCTGTAAGGTTGCATGTTAATCCAGTGAACAATTTTTTGGCTGGTGTGGTTAGGATTTTTTGGACAATAAGTTATCTCTGTCAAGTATGCTACCTGGTGCCTTCCATAATCCTGGTGTTTTTTCAATGTCCTTGGTCCTAGAGGAGTCTGTGTTCTTTGATTCTGTTCATTCTTTAAAGCATTTTGGGGTCACCTTTAGTGACTGACTGTATGATAAAAAAGAGAGAGTAATGGACTGGAAAACTTTTTGCCGCTGAAAAAGATTGGATCTTAGAGGTCCTGCATCTCATTGGTTTGTGATTACTTCTAGATTCTTGAATGATAAGAGGTTTTTAAAATCTGTCATGATGGGTTCTTTGTTATCTTTGCCTGGTTTGTGCATTTTAGATTCCAAGAAATTTATAGATATTCGGAATAGCTTGCATGAAGTCTGGTCTGGTGGTTTTGAAGTCTATACTGATGGTTTTTTGAAGAATATTGGTTTTGCTGGGATTATGTGTAAAACTGCTGCAGATTTTCTGGCTTTGGATATAGACATTGGCATTGGAGTTCAGGGCCTTCTTTCTTCTACAATAGCTGAATTACAGGTGGTTGCCTTGGCTTTAGAATGTGTTCCATCTTTCTGTGATGTGGATGTATATCTTAATAGTCAAGCTACTATTGATGCATGTGTGTTTGAAATGGTCTTAGCCTCTTCCAACTTTTGTAATTGTTGCTGGATAGAGAGGAGACATATTTACAATTTAGTCTGGGTTAAAGATCTCACTGTGTATTGGATCAAGGTTAAGAGTCATTCTGGGGTGACTGGCAATATCAAGGCTAATACATTGGCTGGTAAAGCAGCAAATTTTCCAGTTTTTTTACCTGTGGGAGTGCAAGAACATTTTTTGATGGCTGAGGACTTGGCTGTGTTTGGCAATACTCATCACTTTGTTCGAGATGTGTTTAGGTCTGTTTGCAGGGCTCGTTGAAAAGTGGGTTCTGGTCGTGGCATAATTTCAAAGGTGTTGGTAAGCGACATGGATTGGGTCTCTACTTCAAGGATGTGGCACCCTGATTCACATATGTTTGTAGAGTTTACTAGTCAGAGATTGGCTGTTTTGTATACATATATAATAAAAGCTGTGTATCACAGATTGCCTATTACTGTCTATAAAAGGCTTTACAATAAGAAGTATTCTGGTGTGTTTTGTTTGTTGTGCAGTAAGGTGAAATTGCTGGATTATGCTTTTACTTGTGCCCAGGATGTGGATATTCAAAAGGTGGTTCTGTCTGAGAATTCTGCTTTTTGGGCTTCTTTAGTTGGTGCTCATTACTTGTCTTCATCTGCTGTCTCTTGGGTGCTTGATCTTTGTCATTCAGATTTTGGTCTGTATTTGGTGATATGCAAGAGTTTTGTGCTGAAAGAATGGTGCGAAGAAGCTATAGAGGTTTTTAATAAGAAAGAAAGAGCTGTCAATTTTGTTATCAATTTGGTCGAGTTATATTGTTTTAAAGTGTGGTTGTTGAGATCTGAATTCAGGGCATGTATAGAGAAGACTGGTTTGGTTGGTAATGGTAGTGTGCTGTCAAGTCTTCCTTGTTGTGTGGATTCTGTACTGTCAGATGGTATGGTCAGATTTCTCGGTGTACTAAAATTTTTTGCTGTTAGCTTTGGCTATTACAGGCCTTGTTTTTTTTTTTTGGTTTGGATGGTAGTTCCTGTATTAATATAGGTGTGTAGTGTTATCTTATCTGGTCCGAGTGGCTAGCCACATGTAGAAAATGCGTGAATTGCATTTAGTTTAAACCACTTAGTTTGGTTCTATGTACTAGATAGTGATTGGGCTACATTTGTTAAAATGCTTTAATAAAAAAAAAAGATTTATATAAATATATAATAATAAAATTAAAAGCAAAAAAAACAAATAAAGTTCATAAATTTTTTACTAAATAATTTTTATAGTTAGAAATTTAATATTTAAAGTAAATGTTTTTCTAAAAAAATTATAATCTAATTATTTATTATTTAAAATTTTATGAATTAGTTATTTATATTTAACTACTATAAATAATATTAAAACAATAGTTTTTATTTATAGTTATTAACAAAATATTAATTTATTTTTATTTTGTTTGTTGTTTTATTATTTAATTAAAAAAAAGTATTAAAATTATAATATTAAGAATTATTTAATAAAAAATACAAAAATAAACATAGAATTAATTATAAGATTGCTTATTAAAAAAGTAAAAAACACCAAAATAAACTGATTATTATGCTAAAAAAGTTAGATACTAAATTTTATTAGTTATTATTAATAAATTTTTATTTATTATACAAAAAACTTAATTAACCAAAACTTTTAAATATCAAAACTTTTAGATTTATTAACAAATTTAAAACACCAACTTATAAGCTATTATATTATTTAACTATTTATAATAATAACTGTTGTCAAATTAAACAATTTAATAAGTCTTAAAAAAGAAAGAATATTTTTATTTTAAAACTTAATAAAGATAATATTGGTTTTTTTTCTTTTGTGATAATTGTTTTAATTAATAATATAAATAATACTAATATAAATAATGTAACAAAAATAAAAAGTGATAATATAAATAAATATTATTTAATAAAAAAAACTGTTTTTGATTTAAATAATAAGTGGCTAGCCACATGTAGAAAGTGTGTGAACTACATTTAGTTTGAGTCTCTTAGTTTGGTTCTATGTACTAGATAGCAGTTGGGCTACATTCGTTAAATATTGTTAAAAAAAAAAAATAATAACAATAAAAAAAAAATAATTAATATAAGTGCTATTATAAAAATACCAAAATTTAAAACTTATATAATAATTATAAAGTTTTTAGACAAAATCAATTTTTATGAAGATAATAACAATATTAGTATTTTTTTTCTTTTAAAATTAATATAAATATACTTATTAAAATATTATTTGTTTTAAATATAAATTTTTTAACAATTAGTAAATTCTATTAAAATAAATTAAAATCAATTCAAAAATTATTATTAATTTTGAAAAGCATTTGTTTTTTTAAAATTTAGTAATATTATTTATATAACTTTTATTTTTGAATTTAACATAATAAAAGCTGTAAACTTAGTAAATAATAACAATATAATAGTTAATATTAATCTTAAAAAACCAGTAAACAATTATATAAATTAGATAATAATAATTATATATTATACTAATTAAATTTAAGATTATTAAGTTAATTAAAATATAATTAATAAAATTGTAACAAAAAACATTAATACAATTTAATAATCAGAATTAAATTAATTTTTTGATATTTAAATAGTCTATTCTTATTAAAAAAAACAAAAAAAACCAGCTTGTTAATTAATCTGTTATTAAAAATTTTTGGGCTCTTGACAGAAATAAAAACAATATTGAGATTAACTTTGATACTGGAAAAAAACAACCAGCCAAAAGAAAAAAAAATGCTTTAAAAGTCACCAAAAACAGCTTTGTGCTATTAATATTTAAAAAAATGCTTCTAAAATGTTTTGCTTAGCTGTTTCTACAACAGAAAGAACTTCTTGTGTTGAAACTTTACTAGTTACTATAGAGAAAGTAATATTTGCAAATTTCTTACTCTTTGCTCTGGTCGTGGTCATAAAAATAGGAAAGAAAAAGAGTTTATAACATTTTCAAAGTATTATATTTAAATAATAATGTATTTGTTTTCATTTTTATTAATTATGAATTTGTATGTTTTTTCATTGAATTTTTATGCGATTTAAATTTTTACAATTATATAATGTATTGACTAATAAAACATAAAATTTTTATGTTATTAAATAGTTTTTTTAATTTTGAATATTTCAAAAAATAATTCATTATTATTAAAGATAACATGAAAACTCGAAAATTAATCAAGCTTGTAAAATTTGTATAATTCATTTATGAAGAAAATTTTATTTTATGTAAATGCTGATTTTTTGTGTTATTTTATGGTTATAATTTAATAGTTCAAGTTCATTTAAACTTGAAATACCAATAATAACTTTAAACCCAAATGTAAAATCAAAAAGTCGGAATTTTATCGCAGACGACCGATAACAATCTCTTGATTATCACATCATCAAGATCCAGATTATCTCCGTCAATATAAAAACTTAACTATCTGTTCAGTTTTTTTACCACCAAAAATCAATAATGGCTACGTCGTCAGCATTAAGTCATTCGCAGATAACTGGTAAGATTAAAATGAATCGATGAAATAGAAAAAGGAAAACTCTTGATTACATCTCTACAATCCTATGAGATTTCTGCCAATTATTAAATATTGTAATTAGGGTAATTATTAACCACAAATCGTTGTTCTCTCAATTCTAAAAGATGGGTGGTTTCGTGAGAAAGAAACCCTTTGGCCGGGACAAGGTATCATTAATAAATTTTAATCTAACGCATTAGCTTTAAATTGAGTTTACTTTTTGATGCATTATTAATTGCCAATCATTCGCCACACACATCCACGATTATGTCGCCGCCTTTGATTCCTGTCCCATTTACAAAGCAATGAGTCTAAGGGTAAAACAAATATTACACGTGGAGAAATCATTGTATCAAGATGTCCTGGTGTTTCAATCTGAGACTTATGGAACCGTGTTGGTCCTGGATGGAGTCATTCAGTGCACAGAACGTGATGAATTTGCGTAGGTTTTTTTTTGTGTTGGAAAGCGATTTTTGTGTGACTTTTGAGTTTCATATAATACAAATTAAACCAAGGTTCGATTATGGCCATAAATGCATAGATATCAAGAGATGATTACACACATTGCGTTGAATTCTCATCCGGATCCGAAAAAGGTCTATCTTCATTTTTTTAAATTCGAATCGAATTTAGATCTGTTTTCAAATCTCTTAACTTTAAGATACATATATTATTTTGAAGGTCCTAGTAATTGGAGGTGGTGATGGTGGAGTGCTACGTGAAGTAGTCAAACACGAATCGATCCAAGAGGTCACATTGTGTGAAATTGATGAGGTTAGTTTTAAAATTAGATGTTTTCTTTAAAAATTTCTAATCCAATTTCCCAAATAAATTTTTTATCATCTATAAAGGCAGTAATTCGGGTTTCAAAACAATATTTACCAGGAATGGCAGTTGGATTCGATCATTCAAAAGTCATTGTTCACATTGGAGACGGGTTTCCTTTTCTGGAGGATAAGGTCAATTCGTTTGATGTAATTATTACTGACGCCTCAGATCCTGTTGGTGAGTTATTAAGACCATAATTTTTTTTGGTATTATAATTTTTTAACATAAAGGCTTATAATTTGGAATAGGACCAGCTGAATCGCTTTTTCAAGCTAAATATTTTGAATTGATGCGAAATGCTTTACGACCAGGTGGTATTATCTCTACTCAAGGTATATCAAATAAAGAGGCAACCACATCTTTTACATCTGGCTCTTTCATAGATTTCACACCTTTCAGATTACTAACTTTCCCATCACTTTGTTTTATCAGGTGAATGCCAATGGCTTCACCTCCCGTTAATAAAAGAAGTACAAAATCATTGTAAAACGTTATTCCCAGTGGTCGAATACGCATTTACCACTATCCCAACCTATCCTTCAGGCCAGATTGGGTTCATGTTGTGTTGTAAAGAGGAAGGTCGAAATCTCCGAAAACCAATACGACGATATACTCTTGAACAAGAAGCGAAATTGTTTCGTTATTATAATGCTGATGTGCATGAGGCTGCATTCGCATTACCCCAGTTTACCAAAAATTCCTTTGCTATAGAGGATTAATTTTAGGATGAAAATTTTAAAAGCATTATTTTCAATTGATAAGGATGGGAATTCTTCATATACTGAAAAACAAAGATACCAGTTCTTTCTTTGAGACTTTATTATTTCTTCTGTTTGCCTATATACATACATTTCGACACTTGATATATGGGCATACTGCTCAACATATTAGACCAATATATGCGAGCCATCTCACATCATTAACAAACACTCGAAATATCTTCGCAAATGTTGAAGCTGAAGAGATTGAGTGAGCTTAATTGGAAGCTTAAAGAGAAGAGATAGCTGACTTCATCTCTATTACCCTTTATTTATCATCTTGTAATATTACTTTTATTTCATTCGATCCGTTCATACTATTCATAATCTAATTTGATAATATTCATTCAGCCATACACGTTTGTTTAGAAGACTACTATGGCTAGAATACTTAACTAAGAAAATATTTATTATTTTACAGAGACTAGATTTAAATATAAGATTAATGACGTGAAAAATAATGTAAATGTGTTCTTTAAAAGAATAAAAAAATTGTTATTTAAAAAAACCAAATAATCGAATAAATAAACAAACTAAAAGATTACCACTTCCAAAAAAATTTTACTTTTCAACATTTTATGTTTGCAATCTTATTTAAGAATTGTGGAATCATAATATTGATCATGTTTTTGTTTTAATAACAACCAAGTTAATAACAAATGTATTTTCTAATAAAAATGCAAGAAGAGCATTTCAATATTAGTCTTAATTAGTTTACAAACAAAAAAATAATGACAAAAAAATTTTTTATAATAAAAACTATAAAAGTTAAACCAAAATTAAGGTTGAAAAACTTTTACTACAATGTTTACACTTATTTAAACATTTGTTTTGTCTTTTTAATTATTAAAAAAATAATTTATAATTGTAATATTAAATAAATATTAAAATTATAAACTAAACTTCTTTCTCTCATTCATCCCAAATTTCCAAGAAAAAGTCAAAAAGTTTTTTGAAAGAAGTTTTTTTTCAACATTCAGTATACTAAATCCAAACCATTTTTTGATTTTGAGGCCACTGTTGGCTCTAGTATTGCTGTCATAAAAAAGACTGCAACAAATTTTGGCTCAGGTGAAGGTTTCAGGCCTGTTTTGTCAAGAAAAAAGAGAAAGAGTGTTGCTTTGGAAGAGGGTATTAGTGAAAAAGGAGTTCTGACTAAGGTAACAAGTAGTCATTTATAGAGTTCTGAGACTGGCGACACCACTAAGTCTGAAAGCATTGATATAGAAGAAACTAGCTTTGACTATGGTGAGAGTAGAACTATTGCTGATGGGGATCATGATCAGACGCCTAAAGGGCCAGGTGTTAAAACTAAGAAAGCATTGGGCAAGCCATTGGGAAGAATAGATTTCTTAGATCATGATAATATTGATGATAATATCTTTTTGGATGTCTCCTTGAAACTGCCTCCTCCCTTGAAAAACTTGGTTGCTGTTTCTATTAGAAAATCTTTCGCTTTGGATATCGGCCTAGATAAAGTGGTTGGGAAATCCTTTCAAAAGAAGCTGATAATGGTTAGAAATTTGTTCTCAAAAGTTAATGGTTTTGGGGAGGCCTCTACTCCCTCAAAATTCTTAGGGATCATTCGTGCTTCCTTCACTTCTGAATCTAGTCTGGCACAGGCTACTAAAAAGACAAGAGTGGTAAATATTTTAGTAAACACTAATCTCAAGAAATCATCTAATCATTCAGATTGGGCTGTGATAGTTAAAAAAATTCCAGTTGGAATATCAGCTGAGACTGTGCATGTTGTGCTTACTGAATTTGGGTTTGTTGTGTCAATCAAAATACAACTGGTAGGGCTATAGCAAAAGACTGTAGTTGAATTTGCCCAATTGAATCAGACTAATTTGGTTGCAGCTAAATAGTTCATCTTAATTGAAAAAGATGCTGTAAAAGTAACCAAGTCTAATGCAGACAAGGAATTATGGGATATAAAGAATCAGCATAGGGTCTTGCTCTATATACTGCTGATGGGCACCAATGCTCATAATATCTGGGATTTTATTGGCTTTGTGAGTAAAAAAACTTGTGTTATCAATAAACACTCTGTTACATATGCCTGGGCCAGGTGTGCTGTTGTTTGTTTTAACTCTGCTGCTTTGATTAATGCTGTTATAGAAACTACACCAGTCTTGAAGAGTGCCAATTTGCATTGGTCTTATATGAGTTCTGCGAAGTATGCTAAGTGTGAAAATTTGGGTCATATTTCTCTGAATTGTTTTGTGGATGAGAAAGTTTCTTCTGATGGCACAACTCACAGGATGTTGTTAAATGATGATAAAAGCAGACTGGCTTCTATTTATGCTAAACACTCTGCTCCAATTTCCCATCTGGTTTCTTTTGGTGGTGTCTCTTGGACCAATATTGTTGGTGGGTCTTCATTCACTTCTCTTCCTGTATGCAATGGCTTAGCAGCTTCTGGTTTCTCTTTGGAGATAAAACCTATCCCAATGGTATCTATAGAATTGAATAATAGGTTTGCCACTCTTAAACGTAGTCTTGTCAGCCTTACGGAATGTGTTGACAAGTTGGCTAAGAGGTTGAACTCACCTGAGCCAACAGTTTCTCAGTCTAGTCCTAAATGTTAGCCATTAGTGATCCCTTCATCACAGAATCAAGAGGTAGATATAGTGATGAGTGAGGGTTCAGGTGTGGTCACTAGTAGTGAGACTATTGCAGAAGTGGCAGTTTTTGATTTTTCAGTTGTCTCTAAGATAGAAAAAACTCTGAAGAATCTTTCAGTTACAGTTATGAGTCTTTTGGCCAAAATTGACAATGCTGGTTTAGTTCCTACCACTCTTTCTTCTCAATGATGAAGCTGATGTAAAAGTTTGCTACATGTAATGTTCGGAGTTTCAATGTCCCTGCTAAGCAAAAAGACATTATTCGATGGCATAAATAGTCTGAAAATATGGTATTTATAGTTATGGAAACAAAATTAAGGTTTAATGTTAGACCATGGATTATGAACAAATTTGATGGAGTGTGCATTTTCACATCTGGGCTGATTGATGGGTATCTTGGGGCTGGGGTTGCAATAGTTATGAACAATTCTCTGGCTTGACATGTTTTCAAGGTGAAGGAGGTTCCTGGTTGTATTATTTTGGTACATCTCCTTTTTAAAGACAAGGTTTTGGTCTCAATTATTGGTTTGTACGCTTGTGCCTCTCCTGTGACTGGTTTGGACAGGCACCTGGAATAAATTTTTTTATAGCTCAGGTGGTCAACTCTAGTAACTTTGTTGTTTTAGGGGGTGATTTCAATGAGGACAAATCAATGAGAAGTGCAAGTTTCAGGTTCTGTTTAAGTATAGATTTGGTCAATTCTTTTAGTAGGCATCCTCTGGCTGGAGCTTCTATGTGGGACAACTTGAGAGGCATTGAAAAAGTCATTGATCATGTCTTTGTTAGTGAGAGTCTAATCTCAGCTGTGACCAGCCACGGAGTAGAATCTGTGGCTGGGTTTTTTGACACTAATCATAGAGCCATTTCAGTTTCAGTTAACTTGGGTGGTCTTTTGGACATGTATTTGGCCAACATACATAGGCATACTAATATAGATTACTGGAAATTCAAGCTGAAAAATGTGAATACTGATGGGTAGAGGTTTTATGGAGTGCTCTTTGGACAAGTTTTTGAAGAAATCAGCTGTGTTTCATGATGCAGAACGTGGTAGTAATTTGGATAGTATGTGAGATATTCTCAAGGAAATAACAATTAATTCTGCTGATGCAATTTTCTCTAGAATTTGGTATTGTGAATTTGATAGTGCAAAGAACAAAACTTTCTCAAAATTTCATGAGTTAGAGTTACTAATGTCTAAGATTGTCAATAGTATGAAAACAGGCCTGAGCTTGGAGACTAACTATTTAGTTAACACTTGGATGGGCTTGGACAATGATGGAGCATCCAAGATTTGAGCTATGATCAATGAAGGTGCTAGGATTGTGAATATTGTACAGCACATTTCAGTTGTCAAGAAAGAATATCATAGATCCAAATATCATAAATTAAAGATTGTTAGAGATGAGTCTATCAGAGCAGCTGTGGCAAAATGTATGGAAAATTTCTGCTCAGATAAGGAAAGAATAATAAAAAGCATTCTGAATCAGCCTTTCAGAAAAGTGGTTCTCAATTATTTGGTTGTTGATAGAAAGCTTATCTTGGAGCCTTAGGCTGTTAAGTCTTCAATCGATATTATAATAAAAGATTAGACAAGAAAGTGTTTGGTCTCTGGTGTCCTTCCAGCTCAGTGGCTTGATTAATACACTCCTTTAGAGTACATTGTTGATGATGCATTCTCAGAAATCATGAGTAATATCAGTCTGAACAAACTTTTGGTGGTTGTCAAGGAATTGTCTAATGACAAGGCTGCTAGGCTTTCTGGAATTCCCAATGAACTTTGAAAACACAGTGGGTCTCTAGTTTTCAATGATCTTCTGAGTGTTCTCAATAAATGTTTGAAATCTGGTAGTGTTCTCACACAGTAGAGAAAATCTTGGGTCTCCATGATTCCTAAACTGTATGATTGGGAGAGTACTCTCACCAACACTAGACCAATAATGCTGGTTGAAACTGCTCAAAAGATCTTGTCTAAAGATTCTATCAGACAGAATTTTTTTGGTTTGCAGCAGATGTAATGTTTTGCATAGTAATAATTTTTCGGTATTGAAGGGCACTTTTACACAATCTCCTATTTTTGCTGTTGGCTCAATTGTTGAAGATGCTTTGGAGAAAAATAGAGAGTTATGGTTGATTCTTCAAGATATGCACAAGGCTTATGACTCTGTTGGTTGGACTCATTTATGCAACAGTCTAGTTAGGATTAAAATGTGCTCCCACTTCATAAGCTTTTTTGGTAGTATACACAATGGAAGATTCAATTGGGTTATGATGGATTTTGGTCTGTCTGATGGTTATATTGTGCATGATGGTTTAGATCAAGGGGAGGTGTTCTCACCACTTTTGTGGCAAATTTTTTATGACCCATTACTCTGTAAAGTCAAAAAACATAAACAGTTGTATGGCTACAAAATGTGCTCGAATTTTTACACTAAGTCTGGTAGGCCTGATATAAATAGTGGCAGTACTTCATTTTTTGCAGCAGGTGCTTTTGTTGATAATACAATTTAGATTGGGAATTGCTTGATAACAATGCAAAACATTTTGAACATAGCTAGTGAGTTTTTTTCTATTAATAACATCTCCATAAATACTGAGAAGACTGTTGCTATTCTTATCAACCAAAATGTTTAAAAAACTAATCTATCTATTAGTGGATCAAAGATTTCAGTGGCTAAAAGAAATGAATCTCATTATTATCTGGGAATTTTTTTGTCTATTGAGGGCTTGTTCAAGTCAAGGCTTATGCTGATGTTAGATTTTTTTCGAATGTGGTTCTGAGAAAGACCATTACTGAGAAACAATTTTTGTATTTAGTTTTTGCTGTTCTGCAGCCTATTGTTTGCTATAGACTTCAATTTAGCTTTGCATCTAAGAGTATTTGTGAAAAGTGGGATAGGTTGTTAAGAAAGAGACTTAAGCTCAAAACAAATTTATTTAAAAACTTTTTTAGTGTAACATTGCATCATCCTGAATTGTATGGTCTGAAGTCTTTTGAACAGATGCTTACTGAAAATTTAATGGCCAATCTGGTCAACTTTAACAATGCGGATGGAACTCTCAACAGGTTTTTTGATTACAGAGTGATGGACTTACAAGTGGCCAGCTGGATGTCCCAGCACCTTTTTTGTTTTCTGATTATGTTATCTATTAGTTCTTTAAATTGTTTTTTAGCTGGTACTATGCATACTCTTGCTTTGTGCAATACTTTCTTGGGTGGTATCCTTTCTAATGTTTTTAAAGCTGGGTCTGGTGTGCCAATCCTGGATGTGTTAGGTATGAAAGGTTATCTGGGTGTAAGGAAATTTCTCAGAAAATATGGCCTCATTTTCCCCAACCAATTGTTAGATCATTATGGCAAATGTTTCACTTGGAACACTTTTTGCAGATGGAAAAGACTTAATTCCAGAGGTTCTATTCCTACCTGGTTTGTCTTCATTTCCAATTTCATCAAGTGTAGTGGTTTGAGTAATAACATGGTTATGGCATTTCATTCTGCTTCTGCTGATGTTGTTTATAATACTGGTTTTGTTTCTGAATGGTTGCTTGCTGCCAAGTGTGACTTTATTAATGTATACACAAATAGTTCTGTCAAGGATTTGGGGTTTATTGATGCCTATGGTAATGCTGCAGCTTATTTTCCAAAAGCCAATGCAAGCATTGGTGTGAAAGTTTTTGGCTTGCTGTTCTCTATGCTGGTAGAGCTATAGGCTATTGCTTTAGCATTGGAGTGTATTCCTAATTCTAGCACAGTTACTTTGTTTACGGACAGTTAGGCTTTACTGGATATATACAAGTTTGGAGTAGATGGTTTTGGTCCTGATTTTCAATGCAAATACTGGATTGAAAAAAAGCATATTTATTAAGCTATTTCAAATAAAAATTTATTGGTCATGTGGAGAAAGATCAAAGGACATTCAGGTGTAATCAAGAACAAATGTGTGGATTTTTTTGTGAACATAGTAACTTTGTCCAAGTTTGTGTTGTCCCTGAGCATACTGTGTTGCTTTCTTAGTATTGAGAACAGGCCTGTTTCTGGGAACATGCATCATTTTGTTAGGAATTTGTTTGAAGCCATCAATTTCATCAGTTGGGAGTCCAAATTTGGCACCGACATTGTTGATGTTGGTTTTGCTGGTAATGTTGACTCTTCCAAATCTTTCAGTGTTTGGTATCTTGATGGTGGGATTTGCTTTGGTTATACTAGCTCATTTTCTGCTTCTCTATGATCTTACTTTATGAAATCTCTACATCATCACCTGCCAGTTGTTGTAAGGAAGAGATTGTATAATCCTAAATATTTTAGCATAGTGTGCATTAGATATGGTATGGTTGAAAATTCTAATTACTTGTTTTTGTGTAAGCATGACAATGTTGCCAGGCTGAATATACTGTCAAATATTGGTGTGGAGTAGTGTAAGATGGCTGGTAAATCTGCCAAAAGAAGTAGGATAATGCAATCCTTAAGTGAGGCTGAGTTTTCTGATAACCTGTACATGCTGTTGGCCAAGGAGTTTGTACTAAAAAGCTGGGTGTCAAATGCTGTTCTGTGTCTTGGTTTGGCTTCTGGCAGTGGCTTAATAGTCAAGTTGGTCCATAATCTCACTAAGAGTTACAGATTGGATATCTGGTTGCCTGCTGCTAAATTGAAAGCTTTCTATAAGAAGCATAATCTTTTGCCATGTAATGGATCTGCTGTGTCATTGATTAATGGTTTGTTAGGTTTGTGGGATACTAGTGTCATTCACAGCTTTAGTTTCAGGTTGGGTGTTCATTTGTGTTTCAGTTTGTGTTCTTGTTTTACTAAGCTGGACTTTGGTTTCTTGAATAGTATATCTTTAACAGATTCTGCATGTTGTTACTGGAGGTTTTTGGTCTCTTCTTAGCTCTTGTATGTTTGTTGTAGTGCTGTTAATTCACGACTATAAGAAGTGTTTGAACCTCTAATAACTGAATTTTATCTTCAAATTATCTCCTATAATTTGAACTGCTGGGCTTATAAGTGAAATGGTTAATTCCATGCCAGTTGCTTTGTGTAGTTATGTTGTAGTAAACGTCAACTCTTTTCCAGAAATTGCTTGTCTAGAAGCTTACTAAAAATGTGTAGTTACTTTGCTGTGAAAGTCAACTCTTCTATAGGAATCTCATCTGTAGGCTACCCTGATGATTATAATAAGAAAATAAAAGAAAGAAAATAAAGAAATATAAAAGAAATAGAATTCTGTTAAGGGAAACGTTTTCTATCCAGACCTGGAGTCGCTAACAGTTTACTAAAATTGGTAGCTAATCAATTTCAAAATGTTAGTTGGGTTTTTTGGAGATTTTTCAAGTGCAATATTTTAAAAAAATTGGTTTTTCGAATTATTTGATATTTTATTTCTTTTTGTGTGTGTAGGAATAATTCTAAGTAATAAATCTAAAATAAGATACATTTTTTTGAAGAGAGAAGTTCTTTTATACAACTTATCATATTACTATTCTATGAACTTGAACTTTGTTCTTTTCTACAATTTTACTGAACTAAAGATACATTTCGGTGAACTACAAGTTATTTCTGCAAACTATTAGATATTTTGGTGAACTATCAATTATTTCGGCAAACTTTTGAATGTTACATATTTCGGAATATTGCATAATTGATTATCGCAATTAGGTTACATTTGTGTTATGTACAAATTGGATTATTAATTAAATGATAATTTCGAATATTTTGCTAATATAATAAGTAATAATTTGAAATAATAATATATGCTAATTAATAATAGGAATTATAAAGATAATTTCATGTTAAATAATATCTTTAATTTTGTCTGGTAACATAACTTCCTCCTCAAAACTGAGCTCCATCGAAGTCCAAGTACTGTCTGTAATTTCTAAATAATAATCCAAAATTATTGAAGAAATTTGGTTTGAAAATTGTTGAAATTTCAGTTCTGTAAGCTTTCCAATGTATTGAATCTTCAAAGGTTGTAAAATTGGGTTTTGTAGGATGTTTTCACAGGTATGGAATAGGTCATAAAGTCTAAGAGCAGCTCTTAGTTTATAATGACTGTTTGTAGGTCCAGCTGTTGTCTTGAATTTGTTGTGGAGTTGTTTTCAAATAGCTTCTTTTGTGAGGTTTGTTGCTGTAAGCTCCTGTTTTCGTTTGTGGAGTGTTTTTCTAATGTAGAAATATCTATATATTGGAGTATAGTCGTAGTTTTTTTCATTAAGACACAGTTAAAGTTTTTGTTGAATAGTAGCATTTGGTGGAATACTAATAGGAGTGAGCATTAAGTTTTCTCTTAAAGCAAGCTTTAAAAGTTCTGGCAGGTGAATTCCAGAATAACTTCTTGTGTTCTTCTTATATAGGTGATATTTTTGTGAATTTGGGGCTAAATTTGTAACTACTTCTGTTTGAGTATAATTAATGTGGTTTCCAGTAACAGTAATGGATAATTTGAGTATTGTTTTTAAAGCTAACATTAGTTTTTGGGATAATTGTTGAATGTTTTGAGGAATAGTTATTATAAGAGATTTGACAATAAAAGAAAATTTTTTTTGGTGTATGAGTTTTTATGTTATTTTTGCTTTGTTTTTGTGAGATTGTTTCTAAATTATAAAAAGATAACTATAATAATAAATTTAAGTTAAGTGTTCAAGTTGGGAGATTGTTCAATGACAATTATTGGTTCTAAATTTTGGAGAATATCTTTGGGATTGATTAAAGGGGAATGTGTACCAATTTGTGGAATTAATGGTTCAGGATTGTTTTTGGAATTATAGTGTTTCAAATGATCTCCATGTGCAACTTTTGTTAGGATTTTGTCATTAAGTCTTAGCTTGTATAATCCATTGTCTAGGACTTCATAGATAAAAAATGGTCCATCTCATTTATTTTCAAATTTTCCACTCCATTGTTTTTTAGCTTTAGTTCTGTGTAAAAAAACTTTGTTTCCAATTTTAAATTCATTGGTAACTGGGAGCAATTTGTTGTCATGCTGTTCTTTTTGTTGAGCTTGGGAGTATTTAATATGGGTGGCTGCTATTCATTGTTTTCCTTCCAATGTGCTAAGCAGAGTATAGGCTTTTTGTTATAGTGTTTCCTGAAAGTTGTCTTTATTAATTGGTTGTACTGGATATGTTTCTATTGTGAAACTAATTGGTAATGTTGTTGTCCTTCCATAGGTTAAATTAAATGGTATGTGGTATCTTGTTTTAGTGTTCTATATGCTAATAATACTGATGAAATAAAGAGATCCCATTCTTGCTCAAAATCAGTTGAGACTTTGGCTAATGATTCACACAATGTTCTGTTGAAACATTTTACAAGTCTATTTGTTTGTAGATGGTAGGGCGAAGATAATGGTCTCTTGACATTAAATTGTCTACAAATTTTCTGGATTAAATTGTTCATGAAATGTGTTCCTTAATCAGATAAAAATTCTATTGGACATCTATGTCTACAAATGATGTCTTCATAGATGAAGTTTGCTACTGATTTTGCATCTGCTCATTGAATGGCTCTGGCTTCAAGCCATTTGGTGAAATAGTCTACAGTTACTGCAATATAACGGTTTCCTTGGTTTGTGATAGGTAGTGGTCCGACTAAATCGATACCAACTCAATTAAAAAGCTGTCCAACTTTGATTGGGTTTAAAAGTTCTGTAGGGCAAGTTTTTTTTCTTCTTTGACAACTATCACAAGACTTAATGTATTCATGAATGTCTTTTCTTATTTGAGGCCAAAAGTAATATTCTAGTGTTTTCTGAGTGGTGCTGTCTTTTCCTAGGTGTGCTGATAAAGAGTCTGAGTGCATGTTATATAAAATGGTTTTTTTTTTATATTCTTGTATTAATCTGAGTGGATTGTCTGGGTTTCTGAAGTTTCAATAATAAATTATGTTGTTGTGTAAGAAATATTGTTTGGCTTGTTGTTGTAACTGATGTTTTTTATCTGAAGACCAATTTGTTGGGATTGTTAATGTCTCCAAATATTGTTTAAGATTGTTGTAGTTTTCAGGATTCATTGTTTGTTGTTTTGTTGTTAATTCAAATAGGTGTTGGTTTTGTATTCTAATCTTGTCTCATTCTTGAGAGACAATCAATGTTGGTATGGAGTTTTCCTGGTTTGTGGTGTACAATGTATCAGTAGTTGGCTAGAAATCCTGTCCATTAGATTTGTTTGGCATTCAGCTGAGTGTTTTTATTTTGAAGCCATTTGAGTCCAATATTATCAGTGAAAATGTCGAATTCTTTAAGCCTGAGATAAAGGTTGAAGTGGTGTAAGGCCCAAATTACAGCTGCTGTTTTTAGTTCTGTAGCAGGGTAGTTTTTCTTAACTGGTTTTAATGTTCTGCTAGCATAAGCAATTACTCGCTCATTTCCATTGTCATCTAATTGTGAGAAAATAGCACCAAAGGCAGTGTAAAAAGTGTCTGTAGCTAGTCAAAATTGGTTACTAAAGTCTAAGTAGGCAAGAATTAGAGCTGTTGTCAATTTTTTCTTGAGAATTTCAAAAGCTTTTTGGTGTTCTTTCATCCATTTGTATTCGACATTTTTAATAGTGAACTGGTTGAGAGGTTTTGTGATTTTTGAGAATTCTTTAATAAATTTTTAATAATAGGATGCTAATCCAATAAATCCTCTTAATTCTGTGGTATTTCATGGAGTCTTGAAGTTTTTGACAGTGTTGATTTTTTCGGGGTCTGGTTTAATTCCATCTTTGCTAACAATATGACCAAGAAAGACCAAACTCATTTTTCCAAAGTGGCATTTTTTGATGTTTAGTTTCAATTCTGCTTTTCGTAATCATTGAAAAACTTTGCACAGGTGTTTTAAGTGTAATTCAAAAGATGGTGAATAAACATCAGTATCATCGAGATAGACAACTACTGATTTCCAAAAGAGGCCTTTGTAAACAACATTCATGAGTCTTTGGAATGTTGCTGGTGCATTGCATAATCCAAAAGGCATTATATTGAACTTGTAATTTTCTTCTTGAGTAGTGAATACTGTTTTGGGGCGATCTTTGGGATCCATGGCAACTTGCCAGTATTCACTTTTTAAAATCTAATGTCGAAAAATATTTGGACTTTCCAAGAGCATTTAGCATGTCATCAATTTGGGAAAGAGGGTAGGCATCTCCAATAGTGACACTGTTAAGTTGTTGATAATTAACACAAAATTATATCTTTCCATTTTTCTTTTTAACTAAGACCACAGGTGAAGCCCATGAACTCATTGATGGTTGAATAAGCCCATTGTTGAGCATCCATTGTACTTCTTTGCAGATAAATTGGTGACTTTCTGGAGCAACTCGGTAGGCTTGCTGTCACTTTGGTTTGGCATTTCCTGTATAGATTTGGTGTTGAACCAAATCAGTTCTTCTTAAGTTATTGTTGTTTTTGGTAAAAATATTGGCAAATTCTGCAATTAGCTCTTTGAGCTGGCTTTGTTGTTGTGGTTTAAGTTGTCCCATGTTGATTCGAAATAGTTTTTCTATGACAACATGGTAGTTTTCAGAGCTGGGATTTGGATTGATTTTTGGTAGTAAATATCCAATGATTTCCAAGAAATTGGGAACTATTTGGGGTAGTTTTTGTTAAAAAATATTACTGTGAATAACTCCAATTTCTAAGTTATTTAATAAAACTATGGGGAAATTGTTGGAATTGTAAAAAGTAATTCGGATTTTCTTTGTTCCTTCTGGAATATAAATGTTTGGGATCAAAATATTATGTTTTAAGCAGATTTGTTTGTTGGACTCAAAAATTTGTTGTGTGGTTGTTGGCTTTTCACAAGTGTAAATTTCAGGATGTTCTCCAAAGAGTGAAATGGTAATGGGTTGTGGAAATTGTAAAATCTGGTGAGATTCTTTCTGTTCATTGAAGGCTATGTTTACTGGAATTGTAAATCATCCAGTTGAACCAAAATCTTGGGTTTCTTTTTTACTTTTTCCCAATAGTTCTCTTTAATTGACTAATTGTAAACCTGAAATGTTGATTAAGGGTAAATAAATGGCTTGGGCAATTTTTTCAGCATGTTCAATCTTAAATGGCTTGTCAGTTTTGTTTTGGAGTATTACTGTTATGTCACCAGTATATCTAGCATTAATTATTCCTCCTCTGACATTGATTCCTTTGCTTGCCAGAGAAGACCAGGAGGCGATTTGAACCATTGCTCCTGGTGGGATTTCGAGAGCAATTTTGAGGTTGATTTTTGTGAGAGATTTGGGTTTGAGAACAAGAGTATCCTTGTTTGGATATCTTAGGTCATATTCAGCATCAATTTCATGTGCTTTTTTGGGTTTTATTCCTTGTTCGTTGTTGTTGAAGTATTTGAGTTGTAAGACAGGCTGATTTTTGATGAGATAAATAGATGTTGTTTCAATTTCTTCTGTTGCTTCAGGTTCTCCAAATTCAATTTCATATTCATTACTTTTGCTGGACAAGGGAATGCTAAAAGCATAGCATTCAGAACACTATTGTTCATCACAAGGCATTATGCATTCCTTACATAATTTAATGTTCATTTGTTCTAACTGTTGAGCTTGAGCTTTTTTAGTTGGATAGGTGTGACTTGCAATTTGATGGTACACTTCTACTTCATCTTCATAATCAAATCCAGTTAATTCTATAGTGTATTCAATGTATTCTGCTTCTTTCATTTAACAAACATTTTTTTTGGTAGCTCCATTAACTAATGCTATTGCTAGATCAAAAATCATCTCAGCATCATAGGGGTAGTGATAAAGTTTGTTGAGAGCATTGTTGTATGCTGCATCAAAAAATGTTTCTCTTTTGACTTTTTCTGAAATTGATAAAGCATATTGGCAGGTTTGATTGCAGACTCCTCCTCTCATTGCTACATCAATCCAATTGTATTCTTCTGGTAGCATATCTCTACAAGTCAAACAAGGGGTGTTGTCCCATTTTCCACTTCTTTTTATTAGATGGCCCTATCGTTCTCTGTGGCAAGCCTTGCAGTAATAACAAGTATGATTTTCATATTCTTCTTCAGGTGAAATACAGGCTCTTATTGAGGAAAGTTTCTTGTGTTAGTCCTTGCATTTAAGCAGAATATAAGGGTGTTATTTCTTTGGTTCTGGTTTAGAATATGGAATGTTCCATCCAGGGGTTTCTGGTTTCTCTGGATATGAGTTTGTTGCAAAATATGTTTGCTCAGTTTCTTCAGCCCAGTTAGATGTTGATTTAAGTGCCATAAATGTTTCAACTACAGACTTTTCTTCCTTCTCTTCAAATTCAAAGACAGGGGCTTTCTCTGATTGTTTGTTGAATGTACCACAAGTAGCGGGTACTTGAGCATATTGTTCTTGATAAGAAAGTTGTAATTCTTGGGTTTCCCAGTCTAATTTTGCATTGGCTTTTTGGAGCCAATCATTTCTGACAAGGGCTTGATACTGGGGCACATCCATTATAAAAACTTTGACTGGAATGGTGATTCTATCAAGAGTAAACAGAAAATTGTCAATTTTTTCTACTGGAGTCTTTTTCATGCCATCGGCAGTGACAATTACTGTTTGAGCTGGTTGGTCGACATTTCTCTTTAACTGTTGTATTAACTGGTAGGTGATGATGCTTCCAGCAGATCCACTGTCTAGGATCAAGTGAATTGCCTTTCTTTCGACTTCTGCTTCAGTATACATAGCAGTGATTGCTTTTTGTTTGTTGGTGGCTGTATTGCTAAGCAGAAATGATGACTCATTTGCTTCGAACTCAAAAGAAAATATATCTCAAAGGTTGGCATTTTCAGCAATTCTGATTGGTGGAATTGTAATAGGAGTATAGGAAAGATTTTGTTGTCATGCTACAGCTTTACCTTCCAAGAGTACAGTATGGTAAAAATCCTGTTCTTCAAGTATTGTAAGATAGCTAGATTGAGTATGATAATAAGTGGGTTTTGGTTAAGTTAGATTTCGGGAAACTAATTGGTTATTTGGGTTGATTCTGTTGTTGTTTGTTGCAAATCAGTTTTGTGATGCAAATTGGTTTTGTTGAACCAATCTTTGAGCAGGTACTTGGTAATGTTGAATGGGTTGTTGATACTGTTGTTGCATTGGCTGTGAAGCAGGTTGATAGTAGTTGGTTTGATATTGTGGTCTTGGTAGATAGTAAGCTAGTGGTAGTGGTGGTTGGTAATAAGATTATTGTGGTGAAAGGTAACATTGATTACTCCTATTCTGTTGGTCTCATTGTAGCTTCCTGCAATCTTTTTTCCAGTGGCCAGGAATTCCACAGTAATGACAATTCTAAGGCTGGTTATTAGAGGATGATGTGAAGTTGTTTTGATTCCATCTTTGGGGTTCCTGTTGTTGTTGGTTGGTGAAATAGTTTTCAACTTTCTTTGTGAGTTGGTCAATTTTCTCTTTAGCTGCTGAGCTGGTCTCTCCAATGGCTAAGTTCATGAGTTTTGTACAATTGGCTTCTTCTATGGCCATTTCATATCTCTTTGCATGCTGAATGGCAGAGTTTAAATCTTCTGGGGCATGTGGGCAAATCTTTTTAATCAGTTTATCCTTTAAACCAGCAATAAATTGATCCAAGATTTGAGCATTGGAATAATAATCATTAGTTTCAAGTTGGCAAATTTGTCTGAGAAGTTTGTTGAATTTTCCAATATAAGTTATGACAGATTTAGAAGGTTTTTGTTTGATATTGCAAAAATGATTTCAAAGTGTGATTGAGATGTTGTTATCAGTGAATTGTTCTAAGAAGGCAGTTTTGAAAGCTGTCCAGTCATTAAAAGGGGTGGTCAAGTTTTTGAACCATTTGCCTGCTATTCCTTTGAGAAAGTAGGGAATTGTTCTTAACATTCTGGCAGCATTCCATCCATTTGCATCTCCAGCTTTAGTAACTTGGTTGAGCCATTCTTGGGGACTGATCTCAATGTCTTCTCCATTAAATTTAGAAATTTTTGTGATATATGCTGTCATTTTGTCTTCTTTATTTTCACTGTCTATTGATTTTTCTTCAGATATTTTAGAGTTGTTTTTTTTGTTCGCTGCTGTCTTAGAGTGTTTACTTTGATTTTCAGCTAGAAAGTCAAGGAGATTGGAACTAGTTTGAAGGGGTTTTTGTTGTCTGGTGGGACTTTTGAGTGATGTAAAATCTTCTAGTCTTGCAAATCAATTTAAGAGTGAATTAGGTGTTTGTACTTGTGCAAGTGAAGCTGAAAAAGGTGTGATAGTAAGTAGAAGTTTTGAACTGGTTCTTTGTTCAGGTGTTTGTAAGTGTTTGGCAGTTGTTTTTGGTAGTATTGGAGTATTTGGGATGGTTTTTGAATATTGCTTCAATTTTTGTTTGCCTTTGTTGCTTGTTTTCATCTTTGATTCAAAATCAATAGAGTATTGAGACTGCACTAGATATGTTTTTTCACAGTACTTGATAATGTTAAAATTAAGTTTTTGAAAGTAAGTGGCAAGTGTTTCACTGTTAAGATCTTCAGTTCCCAACTGTGAATAGTGTACTAAATTATTGTAAAGATTGCTTCTAACTTCTGAGATATTGTAATTTCCAAAAAGATAATTGTTAATGCAGTTTTCAATGTATTGGTATACTGATTTCTTGACAACTTCAATTCCGTCTGGAATGTTGAATCTTTGCTTGCAGTGGGTGTAAATTAACAGGTAATACTCTAGAGTTGTTGTGTCTAGTGTGGTTGCCACTTTGAAGTTGTTTTTGCTGTGTTGTTTTCATGGGAGAGCACTAAATGTTACTGGAGGTTTTTGGTCTCTTCTTAGCTCTTGTATGTTTGTTGTAGTGCTGTTAATTCACGACTATGAGAAGTGTTTGAATCTCTGATAACTGAATTTTATCTTCAAATTATCTCCTATAATTTGAACTACTGGACTTATAAGTGGAATGGCCAATTCCATGCCAGTTGCTTCATGTAGTTACATTGTAGTAAACATCAACTCTTTCCCAGAAATTGCTCATCTGGAAGCTCACTAAAAATGTGTAGTTACTTTGCTGTGAAAGTCAACTTTTCTACAGGAATCTCATCTGTAGGCTACTCTAATAATTATAATAAGAAAATAAAAGAAAAAAAATAAAGAAATGTAAAAGAAATAGAATTCTGTCAAGGAAAACGTTTTCTATTTAGGTCTGGAGTCATTAACAGTTTACTGAAATTGGTAGCTAATCAATTTCAAAATGTTAGTTGGGTTTTTTGGAGATTTTTCAAGTGCAATATTTTAAAAAAATTGGTTTTTTGAATTATTTGATATTTTATTTCTTTTTGTGTGTGTAGGAATGGTTCTAAGTGATAAATCTAAAAATAAGATATATTTTCTTGAAGAGAAAAGCTCTTCTTTTATACAACTTATCATATCACTATTCTATGAACTTGAACTTTGTTCTTTTCTACAATTTTGCTGAACTAAAAATACATTTCGGCAAACTACAAGTTATTTTTGTGAACTATTTGATATTTTGGTGAACTATCAATTATTTTGGCAAATTTCTACAAATTTCAGCAAACTTTTGAATGTTACATATTTTGGGGTATTGTATGATTGATCATCACAATTAGGTTACATTTGTGTTATGTACAAATTGGGTTATTAATTAAATGATAATTTCGGACATTTTGCTAATATAATAAGTGATAATTTGAAATAATAATATATGCTAATTAATGATAGGAATTATAAAGATAATTTCATGCTAAATAATATCTCTAATTTTGTCTGGTAACAGTAGTAATAATGAATGATTTACTATAATCTGGATAGATTAATACTGGAGCTTGAATAAGCTTTCTTCTTAAGATGTCAAATGCTTTTTGCTGAATTTCAGTCCATTCATACTTTGCATTTTTGGTTTGAAAATCATTGAGTAGTTGTGCTATCTTTGAAAAGTTCTTTATGAAGCATCTATAATAGCTCATGAATCCCAAGAATGATTTCAGCTCGGTTATGTTGGTTGGTATTGGAAAGTTCTTTACTATCTCTATTTTCTCTGGATCTGTTTTTATGCCATCTTTGCTAACTATATGTTTCAAGAATTTTAGTTCTGTTTTACCAAAAAAACACTTTGTTGTATTCAATTTTAATCTTGCTCATTGTAGTCTTTTGAACACTTGTTGGAGATAACATAAATGATCATTGAATGTTTTTGAGAACACATTGGTGTCGTCCAAGTATACAACTACTGATTTCCATAATAAGCTGGTATACATGATTACCATTAGCTGTTAAAATGTAGCTGGAGCATTGGTTAAGCCAAATGACATAACTTCAAACTCAAAGTTTCCTTCTCTTGTGGTGAACGCCATTTTTTCTTTGTCGGCTGGATCCATGGCTACTTGCCAGTACCCACTATTCAAGTCTAACATTGAGAATCATTTGTTTCCACCAAAAGCATTGAATAGTTTTTGTATCCATGAAGTTGGATAGCTGTTTCTATGAGTTACACCATTGAGTTTTCTGTAGTCTACACAAAATTGGATTTTTCTATTTTTCTTATGGACGAATACTACTGGTGACAACTATGGGCTCATTGATGGCTGAATTAACCCATTGTTAAGCATTTGGTTGATTTCTTGACAGATGATTTCATGGCTGGCTGGTGGTACCCTATATGCTTGCTGTTTGATTAGCATTGTATCTCCAGTTTTGATCTGATGCTGGATAATATCAGTTCTGCCAAATTTGTTTTCACTGGCGAAGATGTCATTGAAATTATTAAGTAATATCTTTAGTTGCATCTGTTGAAGTAAGTCTAGATTTTCTATATTCATCTGTTCCAATTGTTTTGGCTGTAACAAATAACATTTGTTTTGTCCATAGATGGTTTGTAATGTAATGTCCACATATCCACAAAGCTGTAGAAAATCTGGAATGCTGCTTGGTGCTTGATCTTCAATTTCTATGATTAAATATCCAAGAGTGGTTCCTTTCGGTATCTCTACAACATTTTTGGTGTTGTTGTAGATAGGAATTTTGATATGATTATGGCTTTTGGCTGGTATGTATAGATTGATAAGTCCAATTTTTTCTGATTCACAAAGAGTTGCTTCTGCTTCAAAAATCTGTTCTTGCTCCTTCTCTCTCCTTTCTATTGCTAACATGTATAGACTATATGGTGGAATGAAAATTGTTTGACCGGTTGAGATAATTTCTCCTTGGCCAATAATTTTTTTCTTCACCATATTAACTGGTACATCTATTCTATCCATTGATCCAAATCCCTGTATTCCTTTTGCTGTTATCTCTAATTCTTCTCTATTTCCTACTAACACTAACTGAGCAATTTTTACCAGAAACAGGAATATTGCCTGTGCTATCCTTTCATTTGGCTCTATAACATAGGCCTTTTCTGAGTCATTTTGTAGCATAGCAATGATATTTTCTACATATCCTGCATCAATTATTCTTCTTCTAATGTTTATCCCTTTTTTCACTAGACTATTCCTCAAAGCTAGTTGAATCATTGTTGTTGCTAGAATTTCCAAAACTATTTTGAGATCTATACAAGTGCATAAATGTGGTTCCAATTTAATAACATCTTTTTCTGGATACCTCAGATCAAATCCAGTATTAGTATTATGTGCGCATTCTGGCATGATACCTTTATTATTATTGCTAAACTATTTTAGTTTCAATTCTTTGGTGAGATCAGAAATTGCAATATATTGTTCATATTTTAAATCGGAGTTTGAATCTGAGTGGGAATCATTGTTGTCATTATTGCCATATTGGATGGAGTTAGAACTGGTATTTTTGTTATCATTATTGTCAGAGTTTGAATTGAGATTGAACAGTGATTCTGATTCTGATGTACAGCTGCTAATTGGTTCTTTTTCTTTGGGGATCATGTAGATCATGTGTGGTGGTGGATTGTAGATGAAATCACACTTATTACAAAATTGGAAGTCACATGGAATCAAACAGTGGTCACATAATTGGGTGTTGATTTTTTCCAAGTGTTGCTCTTGCTTTTCTCTCATGGGTGCTAGATTTTGATAGTGTTCATGAAATTTTTCTGGGCTGTTTTCTAAGTCGATAAAGGCATTTGGGTTAAGAATTAAAACAATGTCTGTTGGTTCTGGAGGGTTATTCTTGATCTCCAGAATTTCACTGGACGAAGTGTCTTCTACTTTGGCATTGGTCATTTGCTAGATTTTGTCCTTGTCATGTGGATAGCCATCTAGGCAGGATATAGCTCTGTGCCATGCTACTGTAATGGGTGTACTATGACTCACCCAGTCACTGATGAGGATTGTGTATTGGCATAAAGCGTTGCACGTTTTTCCTCAATAAGGAATATTGTTCCACATTCCTTCATCAAGTAATTGTTTGTTGCAAGTGAAACATAGTTTGTTGTCTCACTTGCCTTGTCTTTTTGGGTAGCCATATCATTTCCTATGGCA
Organism: Geosiphon pyriformis; assembly: GCA_016748015.1. Taxonomy (NCBI): domain Eukaryota; kingdom Fungi; phylum Glomeromycota; class Glomeromycetes; order Archaeosporales; family Geosiphonaceae; genus Geosiphon; species Geosiphon pyriformis. The sequence continues at coordinate 1,893,980 of JAAOMT010000009.1, forward strand.
GGTTTGCAATAGTAATGAGTTTGTGTCTAGTAGTCTTTGTTTGATGCTACCCAAGCTCCCATTGAAAACAGTTTTTTCCCACAGTCCTTGCATTTGAGAGATATATATGATGGCTTTTTTATTGGTTCACATAAGTATTCTCTTTCCCAGCCACTAGTTATTTCTTCTGCAGTAGTGGTTTCTTCAGATATGTTTTCTTCCCTTCCTTTTCCTTTTTCCTTGTTTTTTTCTTCCCAATCTAGAATTGGTGGCATCTCACTTTGGTTGTTGTCGGTTCAAGTGTCGATGGTGGCTTCTCAGGTAGGTTTTTCTTTTTGTTTTTCCTTTCCATTGTCATTGTTGTTCCAGACAAGTATTGGCAGCAGTCCATTGTGGTTGATGTCGGCCCATAAGACTTGGTATACTTCCCAAGTGGGTTTTGCTTTTTCTTTCTCGAATTCGATAAGTGGTATTGATGGCGTAGTGATGGGCTTGAAGTGGCCACACATGGCTGGTACCTGTGTGTGTCAATCATTCTGGCTAAGCTGAAGCTCTTGGGTGTTTTAATCTAAGATTGCATTGGTTTTAGACAGCCAGTCATTTCCAATGAGTGCTTGGTATTGAGTGGCTTCCATGACAAGTACTTTGATTGGTACTATGATGCCATTGACTTCTATGGGGAAATCATCAATCTCTCCAATAGGTGTTTTGGTCACTCTATCAGCTGTAATAATTCTGGTGCTGACAGCACAATCAACTTGGCAATCTAATTGATTTATGAGTTGTTTTGTGATGATGCTGTCAGCTAATCCACTATCTAGAATCAGTTTGATGGAATGACCATCAACTTTTGCATCAGTGTATATTGTGGTGATGAGTTTTTCCTTAAGTGCTGCTCCACTGAACAAAGGTGAGTTGATGGTTTCCTCTAATTCAAAAAGAAAGATGGCTACAAGAGATTTATTTTTGGTGACCGTTGCTGGTGGAATATTGTTGGTAAGTGTTGTTTGGAGCAGGTTAGATTCCGAGTTGTTAGTAATGGCATTTTCTAAGGTAACCAGAAGACTTAAATAGTTCTGGGAATTCGGGTTTTAGGTGAAACCAGTACCCAAATTCTGCTGTCGAGAGCCTGATGGTTGGTGAGAGGAGCTGAGGATCAGTTGATGAACAACTATCGCCAATCTCCAGTTTTGAGTAATTCTAAGTCTTGGATTTCCTGATGTCATTTGAGTAGGGTTTTGGAGTGGTGTTTGAATTAGTTGTTGGGGCTGATAAATTATTTGGGGCTGCAGCTAATAAATTACCAGTGGCTGCGGTTGATAAATTGGAGGTTGATATACTGGTGGTTGATAGATTAGTTGCTGCATCATTGGCAGGTAAGTGGTTTGATATTGGTTTTGATTTGGGTAGTGATTCTGAGTCTGAAATCTGCGATCGGGATTTTGATATTGATTTCCTGATTGTGAATTGTTGCTATAAAATCAACAGTCAGCTCTAATGTGATCTTGTTTACCATAGTTGTGGCAAACACATGTTTCTGGCTGCCACGGCTGATTGGGTAATAATAATGATGATGATGTTGATGGACACGGCTGATTTTGGAAATGATTCGTGTTTTCTGAATTATTGCATTGTTGTAGTAGTTGATAGATTGCATGATTGTCAACTAAGTATCCCTTTAGTTTCTAATTAATTGTATCACTGAATTGTTTTAGTTTGGAATCCAAGTCAGATGATCTGTTCATCACTAAATTTACAGCTTGGGCATGGTTGGCTTCTAGCTTGGCTGCTTTAAAATCTCTGGCATGAGTGATAGTAGTTGGAAGATCAACTGGATGCATTGAACATACTCACTGAAGAATGCTACTGCACAATCCTCTGATGAACTGGTTCAAGATCTGTGGTGCTGTAAAGTAATCAGCTTGGATTGTCTGAATTTGGTGCAGATTTCTATGGAAGTGTCCCAAATAAGTGGTGACTGCTTTTGTGTCCCCTTGTTTGATAGTGGTGAATGTGTTGGTCAAGCGATTGATACTATTGTTATTACTAAAGTATTTTAAGAATTCTGTTTTGAACTCATTGAAGGTTTGTGGTTTGGTGGCTAGGCTCTAATACCACGAGTCAGCAGTATCTTTGAGAAAATAGGGGATTGCTTGAAGGGCTCTACCATCATTCCATCTGTTAACTACTATGGCTTTTTTCACGTTATTGAGCCATATTTGGGCATCATCCTCTTTGCTGGTAAAATTGTCAAGTTTTGCAATTGGTGCATAGGCCATTGGATCTAAGTTGGGTTGTTGTGGTGGTAGTTAAAGTAGTTGTTGTTGCATGGATTGTTGAAGTGGTAGTTAAAGTAGTGGTTATAGGAGTTCAGCTATTGGATTAATTGGTGGTTGATTGATGACAATTACTGGAGGTAAGTTTTGTTGATTTATTAAATTGGGGTTTCAATTATCCTAAGTTGGCAGTGTCTGAATATTCGGAGTTTCAATTTCTGGATTTTCTGGGTTTAGATTTTGCTGGGTTTGAAGATTTGGGGTTTCAAATTCTGGGTTTTCAGTAATCGGGTTCTGATAAGTAAATTTTTAATCTTCAGCTTCTTTTTTTTCCTCTTTTTCTGATTCCATTACTTCTCATGGATCAGAAATTCTGAAATTTGAGGGAGGCAGTGGCGATCAGAGTCCTGATAGCATTGATGATCGCGAGTTAAATCCTTCAAAATACATGCCATATGGTCCTAATAACTCTGCTTTCCTTTGTTTACTTTGGAATGGGAATCATCCAAATGCTAATGTCATGTTTGATGTGGCCATGCTAGTAGATGTAATATTAATGATGCTTCTGGGTGTATAGTGATATAATGGATTAGTTGGGGACTCAACTTTTGTTTTCTTTCAAGTAGGTGGTTGTATTTTTTTGGGTGTTACTGCTAGTGTTTGCAGTTTTTCTTTGTCTTTGCTCGCATAAATAATGGGGTATCTTTGCTGTATATGGTGTTCAATTTCTTTGTTGATTTCCATGATGATGAAGGCAAAATTGTGATTTGTTGGCAGATTGGTATTTTGAATTAATTCACTGTAAAAGGCTTCTCTTGCCGATCCAATATTTACTGGTGTTTCTAACAGATAGGCAATTCTTTTGTTGATATAGAAATTGAAAGCTGATTCTACTGATATGTGGTTGTGATTTAATCCCAAATGTTGACAGTAGTGTTAAAATAAGAATTTTGCAAATCCTAGATAGTTTGCTTCTATGTTTTCTGATTCTGCCACTTTTAGATTTGTGTTGGTACTGATTCTCTGTAAAATTATACCTCACAGGAAGCACCAAATGTTACAGATGACTAATTCTGGTGTTGAATTAAATAACAAACTCATAACTTGGTGCTCAAATCTAGTTGCAGTTGATAGTGATCTGAAGGTTTGTATCCGAACCATTTGGTTGAGTTTTTTGTATAATGGACAAAAATTCAATGATAATAGTTTTATCCGTAGCTTCCTGAAACCACAGTTTCATCAATTTCTTTCTCAGCTTGATGGCCAGTATTCTTCCTGGTAAGCTATCCTCAATCGAGTGTTCTACTCTTATTTCTAGGTCTTTTACCAGTCATGTTTATCCTGACGTTAGTATCCCGCACGTTAATCCTCAATAGAGTTAGTAAACAACAATAAAATCAAAGCAAAAAATAAAAAAAGAAAAGAAAATAAAGAAAGAAAAGAAATAAGCCAAGACAATTTGCAAGTTAGTATTCCATCAATAGCCATGATCAAGAGCTATTGTTCCAGTATGGTTAAGTATCAATTACTATCAACATGAAGTGTTGATAGTGGCAGTGGGTTTGAGATAACAAACAGTTATTTATTTGTGGTTTGGAAAATTGTCCAGATCAAATCTAAACTAAGAGATCTGTCTTTTTAGCTTCTAATTCTACTGCTATATATACATAATTGAGATTCCTCAATTCTTCAATTTTTCACAACAGGAATCCTGCAATTTCTTTGAGAGGAATCCTGAAATTCTGGAATCCTGTGATTCCTTGTAAAAATTCTGTAATTTCTGAAATCCTGCAATTCCTGAAAAAAATTCTGAAATTTCACATTTTACTATGTCTACTTCTGATTGGTTAATAACTATGCTAATATATATTCTCTATATTTCTATGAGTAACAATGAATATAAAATAGTCCATCTCACTTGTGGTCAAACTTTCCACTCCATTGTTTTTCTGCTTTGGTATGATGCAATAATACTTTGTTTCCTATTTTATAGCTAATTATATTATCTGGTAACTGGTTATTATGTCTTACTTTTTGTTGTGCTTGTGACTGTTCAATATTTTGAGCTGCTTTTCTTCTTTTGTTCTCCAAAATTTCCATTAACTTATATGTTCTTCTAAGTATTGTTTTGTGGAATGTTGTTTCTGTAATAATTTCATTTGGATAAGTTGGAATAATAAGTTCAATTAGTAATATGGCCTTTCTTCTATAAACCAATTCAAATAGTGTGAATTGTATAATATTTTGTTTTAATGTTCTATATGCTAATAAAACTGCTGGTATAAACAAATCCCATTTTTTTTCATGTTCATTGCTGATTTTGGCTAATGCTTCACATAGTGTATAGTTAAACCATTCAACTAATCCATTTGTTTGGAAGTGGTATGATGATAATAGTGGTCATTTAATTCCAAATCTTTGGCTAAGCTCATTTAGTGTACTGTTTACGAAATGTGTTCTTTGGTCTGACAACAATTTTTGTGAACATCCATGGTGGCAAATTAAATCTTCATGTACAAAATGGGCTACGAATATAGCATCAGCTGTTTGAATGGCTCTGGCTTCTGGCCATTTAGTGAGGTAATCTACTACTACTGTAATATAATGATTGTTTCTTGCTGTTATTGGTAATGGTCCAACTAAATCAATTCCAATTCTATCAAATAGTTGTCCAACTTTTATGAATCTTAGTGGTTCTGTTGTTTTTGTTTCTCCTTTTTATTGGCACAGGTCACAATTTCTTATGTATTAGATAATATTTGAGTGCATTTTTGGCCAATAATAACGACTAGTTGTATGTTAAATAGTTGCTTCTTTTCCAAAGTGGCCTAAATGGATATCCAAGTACATGTTAAATAAGATAGTTTCTTTTTCATTTTCGGTTATAACTCTCAATGGATTATCTGAATTTTGTTAATTCTGGTAATAAAGTATGTAGTTTTGAATAAAATAATGTTTTGATAATTTCTGGAACTTAATTAGTTCTTTTATTAATGTGTTTTTATCTAACTATAGTGTTCTCAAGTATTGGCTAAGATTTTTGTAAAGATAATTGTCTATTGTTTATGAATTGATTGTTTAATGGTTTTTATGTGTGTTTCATTCGTGACAAACAGTTAGCATTGGCATTTTTGGTATCTTTTTTGTATTTGATGATATAATCATATGGTGCTAATATTTGTGATCATCTGGTGTATTTTTTTTCAGTGCTTTCTTGTTATTTAACCAGACCAGATCTCTATAATCTGTGGTAATATCAAAAGATTTGTACCATAAATATGTGTCAAAGTAAATGCAACTCCAGACTACTGCTAAGCATTCCAGTTCATGTACTGCATAGTTTTGCTCTGCCATACTAAGACTTCTACTGGCATAAGCAATTATATGTTCTTTTTCATTATCATCTTTTTGTGAAAGAATGGCTCCAAGTCCCATTCCAAAGGCATTTGTGGCCAAAATAAATTTCTTGTTGAAACCCGAATAGATTATTATTGGTGATTCAATAAGCTTTTGCCTAAGATACTCAAAAGCTTTTTGCTGTGTTTTGGTCCATTCAAATTTCACATTTTTAGATAGTAGATAATTAAAAGGTTTGGCAATGTTTAAAAAGTTTTTTATAAAGTGGCAGTAGTAAAATGTGAGTTCTAAAAAACTTCTAATTTCTGAAACATTTTGAGATATTGAAAAATTTTTCACTTTGTCTATTTTTGATGGATCTGGTTTTATTCTATCTTTTTCAACTATGTGTCCTAGAAATGCTAGCTTATTTTTCCCAAAGAAACATTTTTCTAAATTTAATTTAAGTCCAGCATGTCTTAATCTTTCAAAAACTTGTTGTAAATGTTGGAGATGATCTGCGAATTTTGGCGAGAAAACATTTGTATTGTCTAAGTAGACAACAATGGATTGTTACAGAATTCCAGAATAAATTACATCCATTAGTCTTTGAAATGTTGCAGGGACATTGGTGAGTTCAAAGGACATTATATTGAATTCATAATTGCCATTTTGTGTGGTAAATGCTGTTTTGTGTCTGTCTTTTGAATCTATTTCAACCTGTTAGTATCTACTGGTCAAGTCAAATGTAGAAAACCATTTTGCTCTTCCAAAAATGTCAAAGATTTTGTCAATTAACAGTATTGGGTATGAGTCTTTGGTTGTTTTGCTGTTTAGTTTGTGATAGTCAATGCAAAATCTAATTTTTCTGTTTTTTTTTCTTACTAAAACAACTGGTAAGGACCATGGGCTTATTGATAGTTAAATTATTTTTTTTTTCAACATGCTTTGGACTTCTTTTCTGATAAAATTATGCTCTATTGGTGGGACACAGTAAGCACGTTGTTTTTCAGGTTTAGCGTCCCCAGTAAGAATTTGGTGTTGAACCAAATTGGTTTTTCCAAATTCACTATTTCATGAAAATATATTAGAGTATTTTAAAATTAATGCTTTTAATTGTCACTGTTGGTCTGAATCCATTGTTTCAATGTTTAATTTGGCCAATTTTTTTGGCGTAAATTAATAGCATTCCAACGGTTGTTGCCAATTTATTGAAGTGAGTTCACAGTAAAGGGCAATTTCTAGGAAATTTAGAATTTTTTATAGTGTTGACACGTTTTCTAGCTCCATTCCAAGGTATCCCATGATGGTATTTTCTGGAATGTATATAAGCTCTTCTGTGGTATTCATGATAGGAATTTTTATTCATTGTGTTTTGTTAGCTAGAATAAAAAAGTTAATAAGTCCTATAGAAAACTGTTGGCAAGTTTCTGGGTGGGGCTCAAATATTAGATTTATATCTTTTATTGTCCTTTTTATTTTAATTTCTGATTTTCTGTAAGGCATAAGCATGATTGACTGCTCAGTTTTAATTAATTCACCTTTTTCTTCTATTGTTTCAGTGAAATTTGCTTCAATTCCTTTTCCTGTCGATCCGAAACCAAAAGTTCTTCTCGTTGTTTGTATCAATTCCTCATGATTTTCCACTGGCATGAATTTCCCAATTTTTACTAATGGTAGAAAAATTGCTTGTGCAATCTTCTCCTTAGATTCAATAGTATAAGATTTTTCTGAATTGTTCTGTAGCAAAACCATCAAATTTCCAGTATATCCAGAGTTAATTACTCTTCCTTGAATACTTATTTCTTTTTTTGCGAGGTTTAATCACAATGCTATTTGAACCATTATTCCTGGTGGAATTTCAACCACTATTTTCAGATTAATTTTGGTGATGCTCCTGGGTGGTAACATTGTGGATTGGTCTTCTAGATAATGTAGATTGAATTCGGCGTTGGTTGGATGGACTCTTTCAGGTATTATTCCTAAGTGCCTATTGTTATAGTATCAGATGTTGATCACCTGTTCTAAGTCAGTATAGACTATAAATTTTTTTGACTCAGGACTGTCAGATGAGTTTTGTTGATTTATTGATTGATTTTGAAACTGCTGATACTCAATTTCCATTTTTTTTTCTAAGTTTTTTTTGTCTTGACACTCTTCACAGCATTGATTTTGGCACAAGATAAGACAGTTTTTGCAAAGATAAATGTTGATTTGAGCGAGATATTGTTCTTGCTCTTGTCAAGTAAGGCATAGTTGTTGGTAGTAGTTTTGGAATTTGTCTACTGGGTCAAACATATTGTAGCTGATGACTTTGTTAGCTACTTTGGCTGACTCTTTCCAATGTTGTATTTCTTCAGCAGTTCTTCCTCTTACTTTGGTCTGTGCAATATTGTACAACTTATCCTCATCATGTGGGTAGTACTGTAGTCTTCTTACTGCTCTGTTGAATGCTGCTTTAAATGGTGTTCCTCCTCTTACCCAGTCACAGATGAGGATCATGTATTGGCAAATTGTGTATTACATCCTTCCTCTGCCTAACATGTTGATACAGTTACACCCTTTTGGCAATAGTTCTTCACAAGTAAGACATGGTTCTTTGTTCTATTTTTCATGTTTTTCTGGGTAACCGTATTTTTCTTTATTACAACAGTTACAATAGTAATGGGTGGAGTTTCTTGGGTCTTTGTCTAGTGTGCTGCACACAGTCATGGACAAGCATTTTTTATTGCAAACTGAGCATTCTAGCTTTGGTCTGTGTTGCTGGTGGTTTTTTCATAGACTTACCTGGTTCCATTTGAATCTTTCTTCACTCCTCCAAGTTGGTATGGCCAGTAGTCCTGTTCTTTGATTATTAGCCCACAAGAGCTGATAAGTTTTGATGGCTGGTAGGGCTGGATTTTCCTCGAATTCAAAGATGGGTCTTTGATTGGTGCTGAATTTTTGGAAGTGGCCACATGTGGCTGGAATTCTGGCATGGTGGTCATTATAGCTAATAAGAAGCTCTTGGGTGGTCTAGTCTAATGTGGCATTGGCTTTTGTTAGCCAGTTATTCCCTACTAATGCTTGATATTGTGTAACATCCATTACTAATACTTTTGTAGGTATTATTATGCTATTAATTTCAAAAGGGAATGTGTCAATTTCACCATGAGACAGCTTGGTACTTCCATCAGCTGTTATAATTTGGGACATTGTAGCACGATCAACTTTGAAACCCAGTTGGTTTACTAGTTGAAGTGTCACAATGCTTCTGGTAGATCTACTGTCTAAGATGAGTTTAATTAGCATGTTATTTACTTTTGCTTCTGTGTACATAGCAGTGATTAGGCATTCCTCGTCCAATGCTGTTCCACTAAACATAGCCTCTTTTTTCTCTAATTCAAAAGGAAAAATAGCTGCAAGACTGTTATCTTCCATAACAACAGCTGGTGGTATTGTTTGGATCAAGTTCTGGCTATTGGTGATATTTTCAGTTCCAGATATGTTATCATTAATATTTCCAAGATTTAAGTTTTCCAATATATTAAGGTAAGTTGGCTGGAAATTTGGGTAGTTTGGATAGTTTGTGTTTATTTGCTGATTAGGTCCTATGTAATTAGGATTTCTAGTAATAATCACATTTTAACCTAATATTGGCTGACTTCGAAACTCTGGATGTTAGTTTGGATTTAGAATTGCTGGTCATTGTTGGTAAGTTCCTTAATTTTGGTACATAGTGAGGTATTAACATGGTATTGGCATGTATTAATTTTTGAGCATTTGGGGGGGGCATGTAATAATTATTTTCGCATGCCTCTTGCATCATTTGCATTTAACATTGGCCAATCAAATGTCCTATGCATTTGCAAAAATAACAGGTGCATGTTTTTGTTTTGAAGTCCTGACATGACAAGTAATTATTTTGGCTGCTACTGAATTTCTGGTTGCATCTTTGAAGTGTTTGGTATGTGTTATTTCTTCCTGAGTTTGAGATGAGATAACTTTCTATTTTTTTAGAAAGTTCCTCCCCTAATTGTGCTACTTTTTTCTCTAAAGTTTCTGTCTTGTTTTCTTCAATCACTATGTTAACCATTTAACTATGGTTAGCTTTTTTCTTAGCCGATTCAAGAGCTTTGGTGAGTATAATGGCTTCTGGTAAAAAATTAGGGTGGACAGAACGTACTCTTCCTAAAATGCTGTTTTTTAATCCTCTAATAAATTGATTTAAAACCTGAGGATTGGTATAGTATCTTTGCTTAATCGCTTCAATCTGATGGCAAATTTGATTAAATTAAGCAAGGTATTGGGTAACAGTTTCATCTGTATCTTGCTTGATAGTATTGAATTTGTTTTGCAGTTGGATTATGGTGTTTGGGTCATTAAAATACTCTAAGAGTGTGTCTTTGAATTCAGTGAAGCTATGGGTTTTGTTTCCAAGCTTTAATACCATGAGTCAGCAGTGCCTTTTAGGAAGAAAGGTAATGTTTGGATTGCTCTTTGATCATTCCAGTTATTTGCCTGGATGGCTTTTTGTGCTTCTTTGAGCCATGTGTGTACATCTGTTTCTTCTTTTTCTCCTGAAAAATCCATTAATCGTGTGATATATGGTGTGGTCATTTTGTCATTGTTTCCTGTTGGTGGATTTATTGGTCTAAGAGGAAGTGGAATGATATTTCTTTGAGCGTCCCTAAAAGTGACTTCTCTTATATCTGGTTCTTCCTTTTGATTACGAGTTTTTTGGTTTCTGAACTGGCTGCTTGTTCCCATGACTGGTCTTGTGCTTGTTTTTTCACTGGTTTTTTCAGATTCCGATTCAGACTTCTCTTTACAGTTTTTAAACTCTGCTCTAAATTTTGGTTGAAAAAGGGGTTTTTGGAATAGCAATGAATATTCTCCTGTTATTGGTATATTTTTCCAATCACATTGTTTAGGTTTATCAGTATAATTAGGAGTTCTCGGTGTTTGTGGGGTTGATGTAGATGATGATGCAGCTTTTAATGGAAGTTGGATTTTATTATCTGGGAAAAAATGGTAAGATTTTTCTTCTGGCAAATAAAAGCGTTGTTTTTTTACTGATTGCATGATGTTTTTCTTGGGCATTTGGGCAGGTGTTCCTAATTTTTACTGATTTTCTTTGTGATTAATTTCTGGGTTGTGGATGTGTTTTTTGGTATTTTTTGTGGATATTGGGTAATTTTCATTGGCATATTGCTCAATTTTGCAATGAATTTGAACAATAGTCATGGCTAATGCTGTTGTTTTTTTTGTAGTAAATTGAGATAATTTTCTATATAATTAATGTTTTGTGTTGTTTGGTTCTTCTTCCCTTCCTATGTAATAATTTATTCTCGCATTAATGTAATAGGTAAGGGCGTTTTCAGCTGGACAACACTCTTCTGGTAATCCAAAATCATTTTGATGTTGTAAATAAAAGACACAGCAGAATTCAACAACAGTGAGATTAAGAGTTTTTGTCACCACTTTGGTTTTTCTTCTTTTTAGCAATGAATTATTGCTAATTATTAGTTTTCTTTAATTTTCTTTCCTCATAGGATTCACCAAATGTTACGGGATGGTTTTCTTGGTATATTTTAATTGTTGATCTTCTGTTTTTAATTGCAATCAGTTTTTCGTGAGTTCTTCTATTTTATGTGTTAGATATTAATGATAATGTATTGAAGATTTTTTCTTGATGTTGTAATATAAGTCTTCTTTTTAATTTTAGTTGTCTTTGTATGTTGTGTACTTCTTCCCAAAGGCTAATCTGAAATCTATTCACTGTCTGAGATCTTCTTTGAGGCTATCCTTGCAATTGCCTGATGTGTTTCTATAATCTAGAAACACAGAATGTTAATGGTCTTTTCATGATTTTTCTAAGTATATAATAAAGCTTTTTCAATTTAATTAGTAATCACATGAATAATCTTGATTAAGGATTATTCTTCTAAAGAGTTCAAAGATGGAATGATAGTTTCATTTATTAGAGAGGGTATGTAAATTTTATTGTTAATCTTGTAATTGTGATGTTCATTCAATTTATTATTTTTATTAATTCTTTTTGAATAAGATTTTATTTAGATATTTGTTGCTTTAAGTTGAAGCTTGTTCAATTTTTCATCATTAAAACTATTGTATATATATATAATTATTGTTTTACAAAATAATGTCTTGTAATACTCTATTTCTGTTATTTTTAAATAGTGCTTGCTGCTATTGTGAAATAGTGCTTGCTGCTTTTGCATGATAGTGCTTGCTGCTATTGTAAAATAGTGCTTGCTGTTATTTGTAAATTATTTCTTTTTATAAATTGTTGCTGTGCTATTTCATGATTGGCTAATTTATATTATTTATAATTTCTATTAAATTCTTGAACTGTAACACCAGTATATATTGATTATAGAAAAAAAAGTAAAGGATTAAATCTAAATTTTTGAAGCTAAAACAAACATTTGTGAATTAAGAAAAATTGACATTATTAATTACTATATACTAGCTAAAAACCACAAACACATTAAGATTCTTATACATAATACAACTAAAAACTTTATAAAAATATTAAGTAGAATTATTATCAAATACTTAAACATAAAAGTTGAGAATTAAGCACTTGCTACTATTCTAGACTTTTTACAACTTTACAAATATGTGGATATTATATTATAAACTATATATAAACAAAAAAAATGCTATTTGTTATAACCAAAACAATTAGAACAAATGAACTTAAGAAATTTAGATCTATTTCAACATATGTAGTTTAAGATGTTATTCAATAATTTTATTGACATTTTTGTGAGTAAAAACAAATTTGGCCAAATTAATATTATCTAACACCAAATCAAAATAGAAAATACTATGTTAATAAAACAATAAGCATATAAAGTATCCCCAGCCAGCCATGAAATCATCTAACAAAAAATCAACCAAATATTAGACAATAGGTTAATTCAATTATTAATAAGTTCATAATTATTATCAGTAGTACTTATTTAAAAAAAAAATAGAAAAATCTGTTTTTGTGTAAATTACTGAAAACTTAACAGTATTACTTATAGAAACAGTTATCTAACTCTATAGATACAAAAGTTATTCAATGTTTTTGAAAAAAAGACATGGTTTTAATATTGAACTTAGATAGTAGTTATTGGCAAGTAGTCATAAATCCAAGTAATAAAAAGAAAACAACATTTATAATCAGAGAAAAAAATTTTGAATTTAATATTATGTTATTTGGTTTAACTAATGTTTTAGTCATTTTTTAACAATTTATAGAAATTGTATAAATTGAATTGCTATAAAAATCTGTAGTATTCTACTTAAATAACACCAATATGTTCTCAGAAACATTTGATAATTATTTTTATTATCTTCAAAAAGTATTCAAAAAGTTAAAAAGAGCCAGATTGAAATTAAATACAACTAAATGCTTCTTTAGCAAAATTGAACTCAAGTTTTTGGAACATGTTATAAGTAAAAATAGCATCAAAACAGATTCAGACAAGATTAAGATAATTAAATACTTTTTAATATCAACAAATCTTATAAAATTAAGAGCATTTTTGGAATTTACTAAATACTATTGTCACTTTATTCAAAACTTCTCCAAATTGGCTCAACTACTTTACTAGCTTTAAGCAAAGAATGTTAAATATGAATAAATTGAAACTCAATAAGAAGTTTTTGATATCTTAAAAAGAAAGCTTATTTAAGCTTTAATACTAATCTATTCAGATTACAACAAACCAATTATTATTATCATTAATGCATTTGGTTAAACATTAAGAGCTGTATTATTACAGAAAAAAACTAATAAACAAGAACATTTAGTAACATATGTCAGCCAAAGTTTAAGTTCAGCTGAAAAAAACTATAGAACTTTAACATTAGAACACTTAGCTATTTATTGAACTGTTATTAAATAGAAAGAATACTTAAGTCAAAAGTTTAATGTATACACTAATTACAAAAAATTAACATTAATTCAAAAACAAAAATTTGGAAATAATTACTATACAAGATGAAAAATATAATTATGACTATTTAATTATATTATATATTATAAAAAAAGAAAAAAAAATAGAAATGCCAACAGTTTGTCATAAATAAAACAAATCTAAAAACATTTTAACCCAAAAATATAACAAAAAATAAAGATACAAAAATATCAACAATTCCAACATTATATTAATACTTAACAGTTAAGAAAAAATTATTTCAAAAGAAACAAAACAACATAAAACAACAATCAAAATATTTTATTATTTACCAAAATATATTATATTAAAAAAACAAAAAACATTCAAACCAACTATTCAAAATAGTTACAGAATCAGAAAAAAAACAATACTGTTCAACATGCATTTAAATTCAACTACAAAACATTTTTATAAAGAAAAAATCATAAAAAAAACCAGAAAAAAATACTATTGGTCATCAATATATTCAAATATTATCTAATATATTCAAAATTATAATGCTTATTAGAAAAAAAAAGGAACAAAACTCAGTATATCACTAAGACTATTTAAAGTAAGACAATTATTCAAATAAATTAGAATTAACTTAGTCAGATCATTAACAATAACCAGTAAAGATAATTAATATATAGTAGTAATTATGAACTATCTTATAAAATAGCCAAAAGCAAGAGCAATTCAAAAAGCAGATGCAAAATTTATAACCAAATTTGTATACCAAAATTTAATTTGTTGACATAAATGTTTAAAAAAATTATTATTAGATCAAGAAATTTATTTTGTAAACAGAACATTAATAGAATTAAGTTAAAAATTTAAAATTAAGAGACTATTATCATTATCTAATTATTTATATTCTTAGTATTATTTGCTTATTAAATAATAAAACAAAATACCATATAAGCAATACTATTTAAATTTGTTTATAGTATAAAAACAACATTACTAGTTGAAATAAATATCAATACATATTTAATAAAACTAATAATAGAAGCCAATTTTTAGAGAACATTTTTAAAAAGAATATATAATTTAATAAAAACTTTAAAAAACAAAAGATGAAGAACAGCTAATAATATACAAAAGTCACAAGCAAAACAAAAAAAACAATATAATAATTAATTACTAGATAAACCAGTCAAATTTAGAATTGGAGACAAAGTACTCTTATATTATACCAAAGCAAAAAAACAATGGAGTGAAAAATTTGATTTCAAATAGAACAGACTATTTTACATTAAAGAAATTTTAGAAAATAAAGCTTATAAATTAAGATAAAACAACAAAATTTTAGCTAAAACAGCACATAGAGATTAAATAAAATCATATTACAATATAGCATTATTATTTATTAGTAATATTTTATAACTAAAAATACAATAAATACTAGTTCAATCAGATAAAATTTCACAAGATCTAGAACCAATTATAATTATTAATACAAACATGTCAAATTAATTTACAAAAACAGTATATAAAAAACCAATATATATAACAAAAGCAAATAAAAAAATGGAAATTATTATAACATTTATTTACTAGTTTAACAACTATTCCAATTGATTAAACATCAAAAACTGAACATGAAAATCACAATCAATTAATAAACTATTTAATATACAAAAAAAAACAGAAATTCTAATATGAAATATAGCATAAAGTATACAAAAGATATAAAAATATAATAAAGGATATAATAGCAAAAGTAAAAATATTTATAAAAATACCAAAGACAATAATACTATATAAGAAGTTAATAAAAAAAATTGAAAATAGTAAACACAACAATTTTCAAGAAACTTTTACTATTATTACTTAGAACAAAAGCTCAATATTCAGAATTTATATACAGATAAAATAAAACAAATGTTTAACATAAAAATATTACAACAATTCAAACAATTTGTGAGAAAAAACAATCTATTCACACAAACATAAGCAATATACTAGTTACAAACAGAATTTTAAGACTGTTTAAAAATACTATTACATCCAACAATAAACATAATAACTATTAACCAATTGAAAAAAATTACCAATATTCAATTTAAAGAATTATGGACCAATATTGTCCAAGTAATTTTCGAAAAAGAAATAATAGAGCTAATCTAAAAGAAAGATTTAAGAAATTTAAGAAATCTTAACAGAGTCTAATATTAAAAAAAAAGAATAATATTACTTATAGAAATTAAGAATTATAATAATAAATAAAATAACCAATCAGAAATAGACATAGTAAAAAAAAATTGCAGAATTTCTTTTGGAGAATTGCAGAATTTCAGAATTTCAGAATTTCAGGAATTTTTTGAAAAATTGCAAAATTCTAAAGAATCTCATATAACACAAATTATGTATATATAGTAAAAATATTAAAAACAGAAAAAATATTCGACTTAAATAAAACAGTAATTAACAATAATTATTTATTCTACTCTTTTTTTTAAAAGATAATTTTCTATAACTTAAAATGAAATTACATTAATATTAATAAAATATCTAATTATTATTCAATTTATGTTATCATTGCTTGATTACAGAAATATTAATCACTTTTACACTATTAATATTCCATATTAATAAAATTTAATATTTAATCATACTAAACCAATAGTTTTTAATTATAGCTATTAACAAAATACTAATTTCTTATTTTTTTTCTTATTTTTTGTATTTTTTTTATTTTTATTTATTTTTTTTTGTTTTATTTTTTTGTTGTTTACTAATTGATTAAAAAAATTAAGCACTAAATAATTAATGTTAAAAATAGTCTGATAAAAGACCTAAAAACAAGAGTAAAAATTTAAGAATAGCTTATTAGAAAGGCACAACTGCCAGAATAAATTGGTTATCACACAAAAAAAAATTTACAAAAGAAATCATCAATTAAATCTTTGTTCATTATACAAAAAACTCAACCAAAATCTTTAGATTCCAAAATTTTTAGAAATTACCAATATTATTAGCTATTGAGTACTAAGTTACAAGTTTGTTATTTGTATTAATACTCTAAATAATTATTTATAACACTAATCACATGTAATAAATGTGTAATTTATGTTTAATTTAGAATTTTAAATAGTTGTATTATATTAAATAGTAATTGGGTCTTATTTATAAATGCAAAAAAAAAAAATTTTTTTAATTTACAAAATAATAATTTTAATATTGTTTTTATTTATCAAAACTAATTAATATATTAAAATAATAATAAATATATTAAAAAATTTAAAATAAATAATAAAATATTTTAAATATTAACAGATTTTAATATAATTTTAAAAACTACATTAAATATATTAAAAACTGTTTTAATATTAATTGTAAATATATTTAAAAATATATTATATAAAAAAATAACAATTACAAAAACCAAAAAATTTTTATAGATTTAACAATTTTAAAAATAAAAAAAAAACAAACCAATTTAATTTAATATTTAATATTTAAAAAAACTTAAAAAGCAAATTTTATACAAAATAATTTCATATTATTTTAAAATACAGACTTAATATTAATAAAGATTAATTTAATCTTAAAAGTAATATTAAACACTAAAATAAAACCACTTATTTAATAAATTTTTAACAACTTATAATTGTTTTTTAAGTATTATTAAAAATAGCACCAAAAAATCAAAAAAAGTTAATTTAATATTTATTTAGTTAGCTTAATTTTTAAGATCAAATAATTTAATAAATTAATTAATTAAAAATATATTATTATTATTGTTATTTAAATTAGAAAAAAATTTTAATTTTTTTTTTTCAATCATTTAATGAATGAAGTCCAAATGCACCCTAGTACTATACATCATACAAATGATCTAAACTAAGAACAAATCATGTATTTTCTATACGTAACCAGCCACTTAGACCAATCAGAACAATACTACACACCTATATGAACAGAAACCAAGTCCTCAATACCCAAAAAAAATGAACACAGATTATGAAATCTGAAACCTACACCAAACGCTTCAGCAATATCCAACAACCTAACCACACCAGCTGAGAGTGACATGGATAAACCAAAAACTGAAATAAAAATGGAACCATTATGTGGGATTAGCCTATTCTTGTTCATAAAAGCTCGGTGTTTGGCATGGACCAGCCAAATATCCTCCCTGAATGCAAAGCAAAACTTATGAACAAAGTCCACAACTTTTGATGTTGCAATCTTAGGATCTCTAAAAACAGAAGCAGACTTATGATACCAATTATTGAAAACAAAGCCTTTGCACAAAGCCAGACCAACAGCAACATCAGAAACACAGGTGTATAGCAACTGTGAAATGCATAAAAAAAACCGAGATAGACCTAAACGAGCCTCTCAAACAGATGCATGAGCATTCAACAACTGAGCATAATCTGCAGCATCAAATAGACAACAAAAAACATGATTGGAGACCTCAATGTTACCACAGAACAAACAAACCACACTGGGATAACACTTATTATACAACCATTTGCGTACAGCAACCGGAAGCTGATGATGGAGGGCCTTTATAAAATAAGTGCAAAGGCCAGCAGTATACATACTAGTAAAACCAGCAGCCAAATGAGAATTCGCATGCCATATCATAGAGGACTTTGACCAATCAATATCAGCATACAGACTATTTAGCATGACCTGGAAGCCTGATCCAATCTTCTAGCATGCATGATAAACAGACTGGAAAACATCATGAACAAAGTATCTAGAACTGCCAAAAACTGCAGTACCACCAGCTTTCAAAAATTTTTCATTGATTAAATGAGGCAGTTGCCAGGCAGAGAGAGTAGCATTCCTAGTGAGCATATCAGCATGCTCATTGTCTGAAACATTCAAATGTCCCCTAACTTTAATCCAATTTACACATAAATTTTTGTGATGAATAACATCAGTAATGTGGCAATGCTCAATCCAACACCGGTTTCTGAAATCTGGACAAGCCAAAAAAGATTCTGATTTGCATGCATCCAGAGCAGTCTGGCTGTCTGAGAATAAGTCAACCATCCGAAAGAGAGGAACACACTCAAAAGCTAAAACAATGGCCTGCAATTTTGTCAGAATAGAAAAAACTATGCCAGACACCTTCATATTCAGACCTGAGTTAATGTCCTAAAAAAAACCGCAGTACTAGTCTTCATATCAATAGTACTCAAACCACACAGAGATCCATCTATATATACAGAAAGGCAGACCACATTAGTGGCCAACAAATTATTACAAATAACTCTGAAATCATGAGACTGATAAACATTAGAAACAGCACCACTATCCATAAGCAAAAAGCATCCAGAAAGAAGAACATCACCTTCAAAAAAGTGAACAGAGAGATCAAACCAGAAAGGAACCAGGCCACGAGGGTCCAGCCTTTTCCAACACTTGAAGGTTTTTCAATCAAAGACACCACCACTTCGGTTTTACAGCTGCTCCACAAAAGTGATTCCATAACATTTAAGTGACAAGACACACTTAAGAAAATAAGGCTCATTGAGAACCATAGACATAGGAGTACCACTCTAAAAGTGAAAGACACAGGCCAGAAAGTTGTCCAAAGACAAATCACACCCAGAAAAAATACAAACCACATTAGCCAAAAAGTTATTCGAAGGGTTAACACCAACATAAGCCAGAAATAGCAAAGGGTGATGAGGGTGCCAACTAAAAACCTGGAGATCATGAGACCTATGAAAAAATAAATGACTCAAAATACCAACTGAGTTTGCAAAATCAATAACAGATGCTGATTTACTTTCAGCTTGGATCTGTTCAAAAGTCTTTAAATTGTACAATAAAAAATGATAAAGTGCATCATTGAAAAAATCAAATGGCAGCCCCGACTTTGACTTTAGACCTTTGTGTATTAGAGCATCTCATTTATTACACACACTAATAGGAATGAAACTAAACTGGGTCTTGTAGCTGACAATGGGAAACAGAATTGCAGACACCAAATATGTAAACTGCTTATCCGAAATTGTCTTTCTCAAAACAAGATTCACAAAAAACTGAACATCTAAATGAGTTTTAGCCAAGCTAGACTTAGATAAACTCTCAGTTGACAAAAAGATACCCAGATAATAATGAGATTTTCCCTTCTTTGTGACGAAAATAGACAATCCATTGATATTAAGCTGGGGATTCATAACTCGACAATTGATAGGAACAGCCACTGTTTTGTCGTTATTTATGGAAATATCATTAAACCTGAAAAATTCACTAGCAACATCAAGAATGTGTTGTGTAGCAGTCTGGCTGTTACTAACCCATATTGTATTATCAACAAAAGCACTAGCAGCAAAAAATGAAGTCAACTCAGTTTGAGGATCCATCCAGCCAGTCTTAGAAATGAAATTGGAATTTAATCTGTAACCACAAACATTCTCTTGTCTCTTGACTTCACACAAAAGTGAATCATAGAAAATGCGCCAAAGAAGAGGTGAGAAAACTTCCTTTTGGTCCAACTTATCATGGACATGATACCCATTAGTCAATCCGAAGTTTGTTATCACTCTATTAATGCAACCATTGTAAATGCTACCAAAAAACCTTATAAACTTGTCGCACATCTTGATTCTGACCAGACTCCTTCTGAGATGTTCCCAACCAACTAAGTCATAAGTCTTATGCATGTCTTGTAAAACCAGCCAAAGTTCTCTGTTTTTTTCCAGGGCATCCTCAACAATAGAATCAATGACAAAAATAGAAGATTGTGTCATTGTGCCTTTTAAAACCAAGAAGTTGTTTCCACAGAGAACATTGAAAGTGCTGCAAGCTGAAGAAATTCTGTCAGAAAGAATCTTAGAAAGAATCTTGCGGGCTGTTTCAATCAGAGCAATTGGACAGGTATTTGTGAAAACACACTTCTACTTATATGGTTTGGGTATCATTAAAACCTAAGCATTCCTTCAAAGTCTAAGAACTGACTCATTAACTAAGCAAAAGTTCAAAAGCACCAGAAGCATATCTAAAACTGACTTGTCACAATGTTTCCACAATTCATTAGAAATACCAAAAAGGCCAGCAGCCTTTCTATTAGGAAGGTTTTTAACAATGGCAGACATCTCATCAAGACTAATTGAACACATAACACCAGAAAAAACACCATCAAACACGTGATCCAGGGGCTGAAATTGGCAAACCCAATCAGCAGAGAAATCAGATACCACTTTACATTTCCTGGTCCATCTCTTCATGATCTCATCTACCTTAGATTTGACCAAATTCGGCTCCAAAATCAATTTATCTTCCACAACCAGATAATCCAAAACCACCTTATGAAAAAAATGCTCCAACATATTCCTGATGATATGACCCTTGTCTAACTCAAAACTCTCCATCCTCTTAGCAATAGCTTGCTTGATATAAGACTCCTCAGCACACTTGGATTCCAACAATTTGGCAGCATGATATAATTTTCTTGCTTTGGCAAGTGCAGAACAAATAAGATTAAATTTAGAATCTGAAAAAAAAGAGACTTTATCTCTGATGCACCAGTAGAATCGAGCTTATCCCATGTTTCCAACAACACAACAAAATCACAACAAGAAATTAAATGCAATGCCCTGACCAGTTTGGAAACGAGCAACTCCAGTTTATGAAACCTGGAAGACTTCTTGGTAAAAACACCATCAAAACCCTTGAACCATTTTCTCTTAAATATACCATCAGCCAAGAGAATCATGATCTTGCAAATAATGTCCCACATAGCATCCAGATCCGAGAACTTCATAGCAAAACCAAATGCATCCAAGAACATAACAGCATTAGCAGTTGTATTATCTCTGAACTCAAACCACTTTGCCTTATTGGCGTTTTTGATATCAAACTTCTAACAATTTTTATTCACTTGTTTGCAAAGAGAAATCAAATGAGTATCCAAAAGTCCATTCAACTCCAAAGACACAGAAACAGCCTAGTGATCTATGTCGAAATATTCACTAATATTGAAAATGCCATAATAAACAACTGTATTAATTAGATTTGGAAAAATAAACACATAGTCAATGATTTTCTTAACACCTCTAGAATTTGCCCAAGTGGGCGTTTTAGCAGCTGAGCTTCTGACTAAAGAATTAACCAGCCCCAGATCCAGGCATTTCTTAAAATTAGCACTTTTATAAGACCTATCTTCATTAAAGTCATTACTGAGAATGATAAAAGAAGACTCATTAACAGCCTTCACAATGAGAGAGTTGATTTCACTGGCTTAAAAGAACCGAACTGCCAAAAAAGCACCAGCATAAAGACCCAAAATAGACACAGAAAGCTTATTCTTAAAAAGCAATTTGATGTATAGTAGCTGACCAGGCACCTCGGAGACTTTACACATATGTCTTGCCAAAGAAAAATCTATGACAATAACCACACCAGCATCCAGATAACCAGAATCCAAACCAAAAGTAAACACCCGAACACCATCAAACCTGCTGGCAATCTATGGACAGACCTTTTCCCTTAGCTTCAATTCCATAAAAATAGAAATTAAATTGACCATATTCTTATGCCAATGGATGATATCATCTGGTTTTGCAGAATTATTCATTTCTTTAACATTACATGTGGCAACTTTCCAAATCAGATCTATTATTGAGAAGGACAAAAAACAGACACTGGACCAGCATTGTCCATTTTAGCTGAAAAACTCATAACCATAACTAAAAGATTCCTTAAAGTTTCTTCCATTTTTAGGACTACTGAAAGATCAAAAACTGCCACTTCCACTACAGTCTCACCACCAGTGGCCATACCCAAACCTTCACTCATCACTATATCCACCCCTTGATTCTGTGATGAAGGAGTCACCAATAGCTAATGTCTAGGGCTAAGCTGAGAAACCATTGGCCCAGGTATGTCCAACCTCTTAGCCAGTTTGTCAACACGTTCTGCGAGGCTGGCGAGACTGTGCTCAAGAGTGGCAAACCTATTATTCATATCCAAAAACACCAGTGGGATAGGCTTCATCTCTGAAGAGAAGCCAATTTTTGAACAAACATCCTGACCAGAAAGAGAAGGAAAAGAAGACCCACTAACAACACTAGCCCATGAAGCACTACCAAAAGCAATTGGCCAAATGACTGGAGCTGAACATTTGGCATAAATGATCACCAGTCTACTTTTATTAGAATCTGAAAGCATCTGACATGGCAGCCTACCAGAAGACAATTTCTCACCAAGACCACAGCCCAAAGAAGTATAACCCAACCTCCCACACTTTGCACATGTAGCAGAACCAATATAGAACCAACAAAAATAAGCATCTCTTAATACAGGTGTAGTTCCCATAATGGCATTTAATGATTTGGCTGACTTAAAACAAACAATGGCACATCTGGCCTGGGCATATATAACTAGATGACAATTAATTACACACATTTTTCTACCTACAGAACCAATGAAGTCCCAGATGTCATGAGCATTTATTCTCACAGATAGAGTATAGAGCAATGCTCTGTGAAAATCTCTTTTATCTCATGTAACTTTATCCAAATCTGATCTAGCAATATGCACTGCATCCTTTCTAATCAGGATGGACCATCTATCTGCCAAAAGGTCAGCCTGAGATTGTTCCTTAAATTCAATGATTGCTTTTTGCCACAGCCCCACCAATTGCATTTTGATCAACTTAATTACACCAAATTTGGACAGCGCAGCATGCACAGCCTCAGCTGATGTTCCAACTGGAATTTCTTTTATCACCACAGCCCAATCTAAATGACCAATTAATTTCTTGAGATCAGAGTTCACCAAAATCTTTACATTCTCAGCTTTTTTGGAAGCCTGTGCCAAGCTCAAATTGGAAATGAATGATGCTCTGATGATCCCAGCAAATTTTGAAGGGGTAAAAGCCCCTCAAAATCATTAATTTTTAAGAATAACTTTCTGACTATCATAAGCTTTTCTTGAATAGATTTTCCAACAACATTTTCTAAACTGATGTCCAGAGCAAAAGATTTTCTAACAGAGATATTGACCAAGTTTTTTAGGAGAAAGGAAGAACCACAGGACCATCCAAGAAGATGTTATCATCATCGCTGCCCAGAAAATTGATTTTGCCCAGAGGTTTATCTAAAGCTTGCTTAGTGACTATTTTAGGCCCTTTAGGTGTTTGGTTATTGTTTTTTCCTTTCAGAAAATTCTTTTTTCCATAATCTACACTAGTTTCCTCAACTAAAAACTTCTCTTCTATGTCTATACTGTCAGATTCAGTGGTATCTCCAGCCTCAGACCTCTAAGAACTACCAACTGCTTTATTAGACAAAACCATTTTCTGAGCTGCACCATTCTTTAGAATACCACTCTTTCTCTTTTTCCTAAAAGCAACATCCTTACTAACAGTATTAGCACTAAAACCTTTGGCAGATTTCTTCATTGCAGCAATACTGAGACCAACAATGATCTCGTAATCAAACAGAAACAGTTTGGATTTATCATATTAAATTGTAAAAAACTTCTTTCAAAAAACTTTTTTGATTCTTTTTTAGGAATTTGGGATAAAAGAGAGAAAGAAGTTTTTTGAAATTTAATTATTATTATAGAAATCTTAAATAAAATTTTATTTGAAATTACAAATAAATTTAATATAATAATAATAAATAAAAACAACTATTGTTGTTTTTTAAAGTTTTTAATCTTTTTAATTATTTATAAGTAGTAATAATAATATTATTATTATTAAAAAAAATTAACTTGTTAATTAGTTTATTATTAAAAACTTTTAATTTTTAAAAAAAAATAAAAACAATAT
Organism: Geosiphon pyriformis; assembly: GCA_016748015.1. Taxonomy (NCBI): domain Eukaryota; kingdom Fungi; phylum Glomeromycota; class Glomeromycetes; order Archaeosporales; family Geosiphonaceae; genus Geosiphon; species Geosiphon pyriformis. The sequence goes on from JAAOMT010000009.1 coordinate 1,918,261, forward strand.
TAAAACTAATTTTAATATATCTCTTAAAAAAAATTTTAACTTAGAAAAAAATATTAATTAAAGATAAAAAAAATATCTTAAAAATTATTAAAAACAACTTTATACTATTAATATTTAAAAAAAATGTTTTTAAAATATTTTGTTTAGTTATTTTTATAATAAAAAATATTTTTTTGTTAAAATTTTATTAATTACTATAAATATATATATATATATATATATATAACTTTTTTATTTTTTGTTTAATTGTAATTATAAAAATAGAAAAAAATCTTAAAATATTATTTATTATTATTAAAAATACAGATAATTTTAAGTTTTAAATATTTATTATTTTTATTAAATATAAATATTTAAATATTTTAAAATTTTTTTTTAATTTTTAATTTACTTTTTTTTTAACTTAGTTTATAATTAAATATTATAATATTATATTTTTTATTTTAATTTATTTATAATAAAATATTATTATTTATAATTTATACATATTTAAAAACTTTATTTTTGTTATTAAGTTTAAATTATATTTAAAAAATCTTTAAATTTTTGATTTAACTTATTTAATTTTAAATTAATAAAATAAAAATAAAATTAATAAATTTGTTACTATTTTTATTATATTATTTATTATTGAAATTTGTTTAAAAACTATTATTAAAAACAACAAAATTTAAAATTAATTGTAATTTATTGTTATAATTAATTAATTATATTTTAATTTGGTCAGTCTTAATTTTTGCATTAAAAATAAATAAATAATTAATTAAAACTAATTTTTAAAAATATATATATATGAACAAAATAAAACTTATTATTATTAAACAAAATCTTTTTAAAATAAATTGGTGTATTTTTAGTAAACCTTTCTTATTTTAATATATAAAATTAAGCCAATTACAATTTGGGTATCTTAACAATATTAATTTAGTTTATAATAAATTAATATTTTATAAAACTAGTATCTTAATTATTATTTTTTAAATTAAAATAAATAGTTGTATATCTGGTTTTTGTATAAATGACAAATTTTTTTTAATACCACTTTTTTATAGATTATAAATATTTGTGCTTATTGGCAAAATATACAATTAAAATATAATATTTATTTCGTTTTTTTAATAATAATTTGTTTATGTTAACTTTAAAAACATGTATAGTATTCTTTCTAATTAAGATGAATTATTTAAAAGTTATCAAATTAACCTGGTTTGATTTAACAAATTCAATAATAGTTTTTTGTTATAAACCAATAAATTGTATCTTAATTAACATAATTTAATTATATTTAAATCAATTACAAAGTTTTTTTTGAAATATTAATTAGATTATTACTTTTTGATTTATGTATAAGTTTATATACTTAATATTAACATTTTCAATTAAATAATTTTTTTTAGCCAATAACTTTGCTTTAGACAGATCAGATTTAAATGTAAATATTACTTTAATAATAAGATTTTAAAAAAATAGAGGATCAAAACGATAGAGATGTGTTTCACTTTTGCTGATTTACATTACGCCTAATTACTTCTTCACTAGCAATCAATGCTTCAACAGTTGCCTCATCGATAATGTTCGCGAGCGCTTTGGCGTGGCGTTCACATTGCAGTTTTTTGTAGTTTCTTGTCTTGGTGTTCATTAGTGTCTTTTCCGCCTGAATATCTGTAAGCTTAAGTTTATCTTTGATGGATTGAAGCCTTATCCAGGCCTATTATTATTTATCGATATGGGAATTATTGGTATAAAAGCAGGGATATTGACCTCATCGAGGGTAGGCAGCTCTCCTTCCCTGGATGCGCCAGATAAAGACTGTGTTGATGGCAAGAAAGTCTTATGGGAGTTTATGCACGTTGAAGAGAACCACTAGTTTTACAGAATGGAGGAAAAAGATATATTGGAAGAGGTTGAAGGTAACTCGGTAAAGTAACGGTGGGGTGACCACAATTCCTGAGACCATTCCGCGGCTTATTCCTTCCAATAGGGTCTTAAGTCCCGATCATTTGAAGTTGATACCTGACCCAATATAGCTAACGAGTTCGTAAGTTGGTTTTGTCGCTCGAGATCCTCTTTTTGCTTTGCACTAGAGATACAGGCATAAAATGTAACCTTTCTTGGTAGCAGAGGTGCGGTATCAACATTTTGAGAACCTGCTTCAAAAATTTATCGTAAAATAAGTATTTTAGGCAATTTAAAGTATAGATTAGGAAAATTGAATTTAATTCGCTATCAGTCCTAATTAAATGATAATCTTGATGGGAATATCCTCATGGATGGTTGGTTGGTTGGTCGATCGATCGATCAATCTAAATTTCTTGGCCATCAAGAAAAAGATTTCATATGCAGAGATCACAAATTGATGAAAACAACAGTCCACTCATAATAGATTCTTTCCAACAGTTTTGACAATACCATAAGGATTAACAATCAATCTAATACAATATCGTCGCGGTTGATCAATCAAATGAGAACAAATCTACCCAAAAAATGCGAAGGCCCGATTGACCTTTTCCTAAATTTTCGACTTACCTATTTGGCAAAAAGGTAGCACATGACGTATTCGGTACGTTAATTTTAAAATCAAAGTAAAATTATGACGTCATTTCCAATCCCTCTTTGCGGCTTCCCTTTCTACGATTTGATTTCTTCGTTGTTGGTGAAACTAACACGCCATCCTCCCTTTTTGTTATTTTATCTTTGGGGTTGCCTTTTTCAGTGCACCCTTTGGGACATTTCGCGCTCTCACGGTTTGCATGGATTTTTTGGCCTCTCGGACGCGTACAAAACAGATTTTTTTTTTTTCAATTTGATCTGCCTGAAGTCGAAGTGATGCTTCCTTGCTTGCTTGCTTGCCTGTTCAATTTGATTTTTCCACCCTTCTAACTCTTTTTTAGATGATAATTCTGTGCTTTAGAACATCTTTGATTCGTAGAGCACAAAGAGCTGGATCCAACTAATTTTATAAAATTGGAAAAGAGGACAATGTATCTTTATATTTTTTGTCTAAGGTAGCTCCTATCTGCTTTTATTCGGTAAAAAGTTAACCGATGGATTGGGCTCCTAGCATAAGTTTAATATTGGCACCTAAATTTTCCAAATGCCTTTATTAAAAAAGATTTGAAGAGACAGAAAAAAAGTAAAACCTGTAACAGTTTTTAGTTTCTTTTAATTAAGTTATATTATTTATTTAGATAAAAAGATATAAAAATTAATTACAATAGAATTTACAAAAAAAAAAAAAAAATCCTGAATATTAATAATTGGAAAAAATAACCTTTGACCAATTAAAAAAAGCAAGTTTTGAAAACAAATGTAATTAAAGAGTAAAAGATAAAGCTCAAATGGGAAACTTGAAAAGTAATAAAATTTTTATAAATATGGGAATTCGTAGAAAACCACTCTTCTTTTCGGCATTTTTTTCGTTTTTAAATTCATGTGGTGTGAAATTGTGATCGTCAAAATTCCCATTTTAATTAAAATGGGCAAACAAATGATTCTACCTGGATCTTGTCTTGTTTCAAAGGGAAAGTTTGTAGTAGTAGTAAAGTTATAATACCGTTTTAAGAAAAGATTTTGTGTGTTTTTAATTTGTAACATGTGTATTTTTGTTTTTTACTTTGTTTTGTTTTTTTTTGTATTTGTATTTGTATTTCGTTTAGTATCTTTTTATGGGACATGGATAACAATGATGCAATGGTAGAAAAAGTAACAGATAAATGTTTGTATACTTGAACTTGTATGACATCATCAAGAATTTCTTAAAAAAAACACTTTCAAGGGTTTTTTTTAAAATAGATCATGATTCGGTGAATAGAGGTTAAAATGATGAATTACGAAAAAAAAAGTTCTTGTACCAATTTAGACTTTAAATAAGTCCTTTACCTATTTTTACTGGTGAATGGTAAGAGTAGGTTTTAAAAACATTCCTTGGGATCGGGTGAGCTTAATTGATTTTTTGATGATGATGACGACTGATTTTTGTTTTTTAATATTGTGGATGACATTTTAAATCAAATGTCCATGACCAATTAGGGTAAATAAAATCTTTCTATTTAAAATTTATTTTACAGAACTAGAGAAAAAAAAATTATTTTTATTTTATTTTACGAATCTTTTTTGCTCTTTTAGAAAAAAAAAAAAACTTTAAAACATTCAATGAATGAGTTCCTGCTAAATCACTTTATAATAATAATAATAATAATAATAATAATAATAATAATAATAATAATAATATAAAGTAAATATTTTGTTTTTTCATGCGATTTTTTTTTTGGCTGAACATTTTGTGTAATTCACAAGGTACCTCTCCTTGAAAAGTTTTGTTAGAGAAATTCCTAATTAAAAATTAAGATGATAAAAAATTCAATTAATAAGAGCTTTATTGTTTTTTTTTTCTTTCAAAGGTTTTACAATTTTACTGTTACATAGAATTGGAAGAAATTAACAATGCATCGCTTTTTTACAACTCTTAAAAAATTAGGATTTTCATTTGTGTAGCTGAAACATCGTTTTTTTTTGGTCTTTTAAATAATAATTATACAATGTAGGTCAAAATTTATTAAGCTCTTATATGGTCACAAATTTCTATCGGATCTTCATTTTCTGGTAAATGAACTCAAGTGGATTATTTTGTAATGCTGTGACATCATAAAAAATTTTTTTTAATGAATCACGACAGAAAGGGTGTTGTGTTTCAGAGAGAGAGATATCGTAACGGTTCACATTGGTTCAATGATGTCATTTTTTTAAAATTTGATGATGATCTTTTTTCTGAATATCGAATATTTGGGTACACTTATAATAATAATAAATAATAATAATAATAATAATAATAATAATAATAATAATAATAATAATAATAATAATAATAATAATAATAATAATAATAATAATAAACTGAAGGTTTGTTTGGTATGAGTATAAATGAGAATTCCCAAATCTTGGATTGATGACTTGGTGGTTTGATGAATTCAAATTTAGAAAATTACGATGATGATTAGGAACCTTTTTTTTTT
>JAAOMT010000009.1:1923292-2000575 GCA_016748015.1 Geosiphon pyriformis
TTTTTTTTTTTTTTTTATCGATCATCGTTGACGCATAAGCAACAAAATAAAAACAAAACAAAACAAACTAAGCTTTGGGCTTGTTGATACCGTGATCATTGGTCATGTATGCTTGTGAGCTAGGCATTATTTTCGAAAATTTTATTTGCGATTTTCAAATTGATAAAATTTTTTTTCACCAATTATCATTATTATTATTATTATTATCATTGAATTCTCTGTGGTACCTTTTGATGATCATTAATAATCATTTCAAGAATAAGTATGTTGTGACAATGGAAGATGACACCAGATTATAAAACCTTTCTACCTGAATCAAATCATATAAAAGTTCTCGTTCTATCCTGAATACGATGTATTCCTTTGGGGCGTGTTAAATCCTGAAATTATTTGAGATGTGATGCGAACCAGGTCAATGATCATCAAAAAAGTCCTGTGGCTTTGATTGACAAACCTATTAATATTATTTGTAATACCACATTATCAATGATATTAAAAATCATGACGTAATTGATTGTTTGTACAATTCAGATTAGCTTGAAACATAAATGCCATGAGGTAATTTCAATTTTGAGCTCTCTACATAATTTTTGTGAATCTTTTTTTTTTTTTTTTTTTTTTTTTTGGGAAAAAAAAAGGAGGGGCTAGATCTTTCTACTCTACCATTGTAAAATGCAAAGATCATGCCTAAATTATTTTAGAATGCTGACCATTGCTATATTAATTGCAACTTTGCGAAAATAATGGGTACAAGGGTATGCAGATATTTCTTGGGCCATGCTATATTAATTCAATAAGATGGAATTTATGAATCCTCGTATAATCCGTTCAATAATAATAATATTACGATCATCAATGAAAAAATTCTAGAAAAAATCTACATCGAGTTAGAGAATTAATTAAAAAAAAATCAAAATAAGAAAATCAAATAGTGTTGGCTATATTTTGACATTTTAAAAAAAGTTATCTGTGGTTATGAATCACTCCAATCGTCGTTCAGAGAAGTTTCCAAATCTATCAAAATCCATCTTCGTAAAAAAAGATATTTAGATCAAGGGTATCATTTGTCGGTTTGTAATAATAATAATAATAATAATAATAATAATAATAATAATAATAATAATAATAATAATCCTTATTTTTCTTAATCTAACTTTTACCACTCTTCTCTGTCATAATATGTTTTTCCTAAATTTTTTATTTTATAATGAGTCATATGTATCAATATATTTATATTTGAAACATATTTAATTAATCATAATTCTGGCCAAAGTTTTAGATAAATGAGAAAATAGCTTTGAGAGTTAATTTATTAGTCTTCAAGAGCACATGATGGGATACTTTCTATTTAAATTCTGAAAATTCTATTTGTAAATTATGTATCTACTAAAGCTTTTCAAGATTTAACTGCATCCCATTTGGCTATTAATCTATTCCAAATCTTAATATGATCGCGTAAATTTTCATATTTCTACAAATAATTAAAATCATTCCTTCCACCGCCAAAGTGAAACAGCATGCGTGCATGCAGAAACGCGAACATGACCAAGTTGCAAAAAAAAGATTTTTACACTAGAATACTCAATATTTTGTGTTACCCGTACATTGATATTTTAATTCCCTATTTATTAATCCCAGATCCCAATTTAACCATTTTTTACTTTTTAAGAACAGTTTTTCATTTTTTCATTTTAATCCCCTGCTGCCATTTCTACTGCTACTGTTACTTTTACTGCTACTGAATTTTTTTTTTTAACTTTATCTTTGACTGGATTATTATCTTAATATCAACTTTTAACCTGAAGGTGGTCGAATCAAATTATTTTCCGTTTTGGTTAAAAAAGAATTATCATCGATCAATAATTCCAAACTTAATTACTTTTTGTACGAATGGTAGTTGACTGCTCATCATTTTTACCAAAAATTGATTATATCAACAACTGAAATACCACCGACAAAATTACAATAATAAAACACGACGATTTTCTTCTTTCTCTCCCTATTTTTACTGTTTTCCAAAAAAAATATTTCAAATACCGTCAGTTTATTCCTTCTTTCTTTCGTTCTTGACTCAAAATTTTTTTTAATCATAATCATTATACTCATCATAATCATTATCATAATCATTATCATAATCATTATCATCATTATTATCATCATCATCATCATCATCATCATCATCATCAAGAGTGACGACCATAACCATAACCACAACCACAACCACAACCAAGAAAAAAATACTCGCGAATCAAACAGCCCTTTCATCTGTGTATATGTTAGGTGAGTTGTTGTTTATCAATATTCACATAAAAAGTTTCAATCACCAAGACCTTCTTACTGAATCTTTTTTTGGTTTACTCTTCATCATCACAATTCTCATTTTTTAGCTTCACCAAACTTATTAAATCAAAAACCTTTTTGGCATAATTTTTTATTTCATCATCCAAAAGTTCCCTTACTAAATAAAAATTCCCACTTCCTGAGGCATAAATTTAAAAATTATATAAGCATGTACAAGATATTAGCGTCACTCTTTGGCTTTCTCTTTCTAACTCAGTCAACAACAACCTACAAAACTACTACTATCAACACTACTACTACTACTGCTACTACTACTACTACTACTACTACTACTACTACTACTACTACTACTACTACTACTACTACTACTACTACTACCGCCGCTACTAACGTTGTCGCCAAAAAAGCTCAAAATAAAATAATTAAGAAATTTTTATTATCAAAACATTCTTCGCCTTCACGGTGTCATTTTTCTTACACCTATCTTTGGACTTTGATACTTTTCATGTTAATAAATTATCGCTATCTATTGGCAGTCAGCGCAATACCATTACTATGGTCAGACGAAACGGGATTCTCTGACGAAGCAGGTTTTTCAAAGCAAAATATTAACTATAACAGTTCCAGTTCAACACCTGCCACAAAAAAATCAACAACAGTTGAACACGGATTCGGTCCACTGGGATTAACAGGTGGTCACTGGTTCAGTGGAGCAAGTGGTATTACTTTTTTTGTGAGAACAGACGGTTTTGGTCCTGCTCAAGATACCACCACCACCACCATCACTACATCGACGGCATCAGACTATTCTCCCTCACCTAGCACAACACAAAAAACACCAGAGACCAATGCTAATAAGAACAGTTCAAATCGTATAAAAACTGAGCTTATTAAACGAGCGGAAGATGAATATTGGGAGAACTTAAATTTTGGTCCAGAGACATACCTTGTTCTGGACGGGATTCTGAGAAGAATGGATGAACCTTTTACCGCTTTTCAAGGTTCAGGCATGGCGAGAACAGGTAAAGAGGAATTTTTAGTTTGTTTTTCTTTTGCTATAGGGCGCTGGTTTCAAATTCTAATTTTTCATTGACATTTGATCTTCATACCAATTTCCCATATTTCGTAAAATTCACATCAAACACTATACGTCATTGCACCTCTGCTTCATGTATGCGCTATGACAAAAGTGGCATTAACTACCGTAGATTATTGCCGTGGTTATCACTTTGAATTCGTGCAGAACGGTCGAACCGATCGATGGCCTAAATATAATGATTTGTATACGGTCGAAGGTGGAAGATGTTTAATGCCCCTGAGTACGCCTCTTAAAATAATCGACAAAAATATGGGCATGCATGAATTCGCTTTTCGTTCTTTTCTTTTTTTTTTTTGAGAACAAGAAATGCCGAAATAATTTTGTCTGTTTGAAAAGTAAAATTATTTCAATTTCATTAACTCCTCTCTCTTTCTCTCCCTCCCTCCCTCCCCCCCTCTCTTCCCTCCCCTCCCCTCCCCTCCCCTCTCCTCTTCCCCTATATCTATCTATATCTCTCTCTCTCTCTCTCTCTCTCTCTCCCCCCTTCTTGTTTACTTCACCTATTCCCCTCGTCATGAATATTATAGACGTTAATTTGGCTTGGTTCATGAGTGTCGTTGATGTTTTGATTGCGGTCGCTTATTATGCAATTCCTATACAATTGGTTTACTTTATGCGAAAAGGTAACTTTCTCACCTCCAACATCAAATAATTGTCAAATTCGATTAATGGGACGCTCATGCTATATTTGTGCAGCACCTCGTCTACCATTTCCTTCCGTGTTCGCACTTTTTTCCGCCTTTATTATTCTTTGCGGAACAACGCATATTATTGCTGCTTGGATGCCTTGGCATCAAACCTACATTCTTTCTGCTATTACAAAGGTGGTTTGCGCCTTTGTATCATTATTCACGGCAGCTGCATTGACTGTGATCATACCGAAAGCACTCGAATTGCCACTACTAGCGGCTCAATATGAAGACGAAATTTCAGAAAGATTAATTTCAGAACGATATCTTCGCGACGAAAACGAATTGATGTCGAAATTTCGACGTGTCACTCACGCGGTACGTCCCCTAATTATATCTTGATTTCCCTAAACAGTATCCTCGAACTTAATAATAACATACGGGTTTCGAAAGATTCGTGCCACTTTATCCAAGGAAGTTATTTATCATAATACCGCCTCTCAAGTTTGTGGAATTTTGGAGGCGGACCGTTGTCAAATATTTATGTCGAAAGCACGTGTGGAGGGTTGGCGATGTGTCGCAGATTATGTTCACGAGTTACAAAAACCTATCCAGAACGAAATCAATATGCAGTTAAACCCTGATAGTGTTCCCGTAAATTTGGCATTGGAAGATGGATGCGCGTTACAACTTTGTGAAAATGACACTGATCTATACGATCTGTATATCGATGGAAAAGTTGAGAAAATTGAAAAAGTTCGTAATTCCGCCTGTCTATTCGAAAATTTGATCGAAATTTTTGATCTAACGAAAAACTTTTTTGGTACGCGCCTGAACGCGAAATCAGATTATTTTGGTTCCGATTACGATCTCCGATAACGAATATGGGATTCTGGTAATGCAAAGATGGGATGTCAATGATCGCCTGAGATGTCGAGAAGAATGGGCTAATAATACCTTGACTTTCTTGGTTGATCTTGCCGAACAAATTTCCATTGCTCTTGCACAAGCAAATTTAATCGAACAAGACAAGGTTCGTATTCATCAATTGGCCGAACAAAATGAGGCATTGATTCAGGCAAGAAAAGAGGCTTCCGCGATACAGGTAAGAATTCACTGTTGATATTGTATACTTTACATCAATTGTTTTTGGTACGCTTATTCTACAATCCATTTTATTTTCAGGCCCATCGGGAGTTTCTCGCAGGTATTCATCTTTATATATATATATATATATATATATATATCTTAATTTTTTGGTGGTTAATCTCTTATTCAATGCTAATATTTTCCTGCATGAATCCCAATTCAAGTCATGTCACATGAAATGCGATCACCACTTTATGCCATCTTTGCACTCACTTCCATGTTGCTTGAGATGCCTCATATCGCTAACCAAGAAATGGCGGAGACACGAGACATGTTAGAAATCATAAAAAAGAGCGGTGATATGTTAATCGCCATCATTAATAACGTTTTGGACTTTTCTAAATACGAAGAAGAACATTTACATCTAGAACGAGTGCCATTTTGTGTTCAAGAAGCTGTTGAGACGTCTGTCGATATCGTTGGTCTTCAGGGTCAAGGTCAAGAAACTGCACCACGACCTAGAATTAATTACCTTATTGATAAAAACGTACCCTATAACGTTGTCGGTGATATGACCAGATTCAGACAAATTATTGTGAATTTATTATCGAACGCTTGCAAATTTACTCCACCAGATGGTGATGTGGTTATTAGAGTGGCCGCTTCCTCTGTAGATAGAAATAAAGATCGAAAGATTCGTATCAAAGTTGAAGTTAGTGACACGGGAATCGGTAAGTTCAAGAAATTTCATTTCCTCAAGTTCATCCAGCCTTCAAAGTTGAACCTTTTGATAAATGTGGATCTCACATAGGTATATCAAAAGAAGTATTGCCACGATTATTTGAAAAGTTTTCACAAGCTGACGCTAGTATAACACGTCGGTATGGTGGAACGGGCCTTGGATTGGCAATAGTACGTAAATTAATCAAGCTGATGGATGGAAATATTATCGTGGAGCCAAACATTGAGGCGACTACTGGGACCAAAATGATTTTCTACGTTCACTTAGAACCTGATCCAAATTGTCCCCAAATTCCTAGTGTATCATTAATGAATACCAACAAGACCATTTTCATTGTCGAGAAACAACATAACAATAAGATTGGAATGAATCAAATTCTAAAACAATGTGGAATCATAAAATCTGCCGTCTTTTTCGATAGTCTTACGATGATGTTGCAGAGCAATCAAAAAGAAGAGATGGATGCCTTAATTATTGATCTACAATTATTGATCGACAATGAAGAGGTGGATTTTCTTAAGCAGGCAATTGTTGAGAAATGTTTGAATGTGCCAGTGATGATAGCGGTAAATCCTTCTCTACAGAGAGCTGTACGAACATTGAGACTTGACGATAGGAATATAAAGTATTCCACATTGCCAGTGAAATTTAAGCCAATGCTGAAATTCTTGGATTGGGAGGTGAACCAATTCGAGGCTATGGACTCAAGGGTGGATGAGGAAGATTCCACGCCAAAGGAAGGCGGGTTTATGGGTTATCACAATGAAAATTATGGATGGCGCTCTTACAAATCTTATCGATATGATCATAATGCTGATGATGATGATGATAATAGTAATAATAATAATAATAATAATAATGATAATAATAATAACAATAACAATAATAATAATAATAATAATAATAGTAGTAATAGTAGTAGTAGTAATAATAATAATAATAATAATAATAATAATACAAACAATTCTGTGTGTACGAACGGAATGAGCAATCCTGAATTATCTGACGATGAGCAAATGTTTCTCCTTGGCCCGGATAAAAACAATTCTGAAGAAATTTATAGTCCTTTGGTAAACACGCGGCAAGAACGTCGACATCAGCGAACAAGTTCCGTTAGCCATGATGAACGGGGTCTTGGTCCAAATGGAGTATACGTTCGGCGGCGTCTGACAACACCAGTGCCGACAACAAATACAACACCAGAAAAAACAATATTAAGTCATTACACACAACGCACCCCTTCACCTGCCATGGGATCGGATCGAGCTATGACTGCAAATTTAATTAACCGTGCACATACCCAACAAAATTCTTCCTCGCCCTCCAAACCCACAGATTATTCAATAGCCATCAATGGAAACAGCAACCTTAATCCTAATAGCAATTCCATCATTACTAATTCTGTTACTGCCAGCACAAATGTTAATGGGGAGACACTTTCTGATGGCCAATTACCGAAAATGGATATTCTCATTGTCGAAGATAATCTCATCAATCAGGCAAGCGAAAAATTTATTATTATCAAATCCACACTTTTTATTGGCCTCCTTTCTAAAAAAGATAATGTTTATTTTCAGATGGTGACATCTAGAATTCTGGGGCGACTTAACCAAGTTTGTGATATTGCTGGTGATGGTAAGACCGCCATTAAGAAATGTGAGAAAAAGGAATACGATGTCATCTTTATGGATATTAGCATGGCGGATATGGATGGGTATGCGTTCAATTAGGCTTTTTACTATCAAGCGAAAGTTTCTGTTGGGTTTTATTAAAATTACATATATTCTTCAAAAATAGTTGCCAAACAACAGAACATATTCGAAATTTATGTCGAGATATGCGACGACCTTGGATAATAGCGTTAACAGGTAGAGCTCGAATATAATATTGATTTCACATGATTCAATTCCAACTCATTCTCTTCATCATTATGATTTACATTTAATTCGATAGCCAATGCACTATGGCATGACCGACTACGGTGTATAGAGTCAGGTATGAATGATTTCGTATCGAAACCGGCGAAAAAAGAAGATTTGCAAGACGCGTTATTGCGGTATCTTAATCAAGTGAATAGTATAATAAATAATAGTTAGTATTAATTATAAGTACGTTTGAGAGTGGAAAACAATCAAAAAGTGGATTCGAGGTAAAATCACAAACATTGATTCACATTTCTCCTCTTACCTTAAAAAAGTAGAATAATATATATCCCTTATTCATATACCAGAATTTCTCACTAAAATACAAATGAACTTGACATGAGCCAATTCTTCAACAAAAGATTAGTTATATCTCACCCATTACATATCATTGTACAGTATTATCCCTTCGAAAAGAAGTCATATAGTCTAAAATAAAATAAACTTATTCCTAATTTGACTTTCTTCAAAAAGTTGAATGATCTTTTTGGAACGCGTATTAATTATTGGAAGTTCGATACGTGTTTTCTATTTCACTAAATTAGAGCATCACTTTGACCAGAGAAATTTTTAATTGAATTAAATTGAGAAATGTCTGGCGAAATGCTTGATTGGCATTTGAAAAATATTTTTTAGTTAACCAAAAATTTTTGTTTGAGATTAGAACTTGACAAGTTTTTAAATTTTACTTTTACAATTGTTCTTAATTATATATTTTTAAAATTAATCAAATTGATGGTAATTTAAGAATAATAAAATTAATTAACAAGAACGTTGTATTTTAATGAATTTTAGAAATTATATTTTATATAAAAAAGTTTTACACAAATATAAAGAGAGTGTATTTAAAAAATGGTGTTATATAATTTAATACTATATACAATGTGGTATAAAAAAATCAAACTGATTATTTTGTTTTTATACAAATAAATAATTATTTAAAGCTGTAAAAAATGATTTATTTACTTAAGTATTAACAAAACTAATTTATATTTATTACTTTTATATTTTGATTTAAGCTTCTTAAAATGAAATTTTATGATTTTTTTTAAATTGTATTTAATTAAAACATAAAATTACTTGAATATATAAAAAACTTGTTAATTATTACAAAAGTTAATACAAATTTAAAAACAGAAAAAAATAATTTATAATAATAAAAACTCTTTTTTTGTCGTATTTTTGTAATTACACTCAAAGCAAAAGTAAAAAAGATTTTTTTATTGTTTTTAATAATTCTATTACTTAATAAGTTTTTATAAAATTAGAAACAACTACATAGTATTTTTTTTAAACACTTTTTTTAAATAATAAAAACACAAAACAATCTTTGGCTACTATAAAAATACTTTTTTAAATAATTAATTAAGAAAAATTAGTGTAGTTATTATTATTCTAAAGTGTTTTTTTTTGTTTTAAAGTTTGTTTTTTCTTTTGTAAAAAATAAAATATTGGTTTTTTTGGTATTTTAATTAATTTTGTTGTAATTTTACCAATTATAATATCTAATTTTAATTTGGCTATAAATAATAATTACTTTTTTATTTTAAATAACAACAATAACAACAACATATTTGCAAAAAAAATTTAGATTTGTATACAATTAAATTAATAATAATAAAAAACTAAACAATAACAAAAATAAAAAAATAAAAAATAAATAAAATTAATATTTTATTAATAATTATAATTAAAGTTATTAGTTTAATATAATAAAATTTGATAATTTATGCTTTTGATATTTGTTACTTTGAAAGTTCAAATAAATAAATATTAAATAGTAAATATAATTTATGAGCTTTTTTGATAACAGAATACTTTTTATTAAAACAATTAATAACTAAATTTTAAATAAATATCTAAATACTTTTTTATTATTATTATTATAATATATACTTATCTTTAATAATATAAAATATTTTAGTATTTTTATTATTTTTTAGTTATTTCAAATATTTTTGACATTTTTAAAATTTTTAAAATTCTTTTTTATGTATTTTTGAAGTTTTTAATATTTCTGTTATTTTTAAAATTCTTTTATATATCTTGATATTTTTGAAATTTTATTATTTTGTTAATATTAATATTTAATTGACTTATTTTATTATATATATAATTTTGCTATTTTTTATTTAACTAATATTATTCTTTTTTTTAGAATTAAGTTTTATAATATTGGTTATTTTTTTTCAATTTTTCAAATTTCTGGTTTTTTTTTCTAATTTATTAATTATTAATACTTTTATTAATATTTTTATTATATTCTTAAAAGATTGTATAACTAATAAATAGTTTTAAAATATGCTATTAAATTGTTTTTTTTTGATAAATTATTTTATTTAATTTATTGTTATTTTGTTAAATATTTATTAAAGCTATTTAAGTACAAAGTTTAAATATTTAATTATTATCTTAAATTGTAATAATATATTAATAAGAATTGTTTTTTTTTTTATTTTTTTAATTTATAGTTATTAATTTTTTAAATTGTGTAATAATTTTTAATTTATTTAAAAAATTTTTTTATATAAAACAAAGATTTAATAATTTAATAATTAATAACACTTGGTGTTTTGCTTTTTTAACATAATAATTAGTTTATTTTGGTGTTTTTTTACATTTTAATAAGCTATTTAATTTTTTTTAAGTTAATTTTGTATTTTAATTTTGTATTTTTTATTAAATTATTTTTAATATTGTAATTTTAACACTTATTTTTTACAATAAGTTAATTTAATAATAATAAATTGAAAATAATAAAATAATAAAAAAATAATAAAAAATAAAACAAAACAATTTATGTTTTTGGTATTTGTTGTTTTAAATAAAATAAATTTTACTAATAGTATACATAATTTGTGAATTTTTTTTGGTAATAAAATAGTTTTTTATTAAAACAATAAATAATTATATAATTAATTGATTCTTAAATTATTAAATATCTTTTTTTTATTATTATTACTGTTATATATATATATTTTTAATTATTTTTTAATTATTTTTTTAGTTATTTCTAAAAATTTTAAAATTTCTGGTATTTTTTTTTTATTATATTATTTTTTTTAATAAATTAATTTTTATTATATAATAATAATTTTTTTTATATAAGTATATTGCTTGTTTTATTATTTTTTAATATAAAATTGTCTTATTTTTGTCTTAGAGTCTTTTTTTTCAAATATTTATGTATTTTTATATTTAAATTTTTTATTATTAATAATTATTTTTATATTAAATTTTTTTTTATAATAATTTAAATAATAGTTAAATAATTATGTAAATATTATTTGTAATTTTTATTTCACTATGTTTTTTTTATTTTTATTACATATTATTAATATTCCAGAAACTTGTTAAATAAATGTTCCCTAAAGTGTGTTTATTTACTAGCATCTGCATCTTTGATCTTGAATTTCCACTTATCTTTATTGGCCTACTTACACTCATCATTAAGCCGGACATCCAAGAGACCACCCAAACCAACTGAGACCAGAACAGCATTATGATTAGTGTCAAAAAAGTCAGAAACAGAAGCAACTTCATGACCAGCCAATGCGGATGACAAATTTTCACTTACAAAAATGTAGTCAATAACTTTTACAGAACCCCAGGAATTGCTTCAAGTAGAAGCTTTGATCAAAGAGTGTCCGTTAAAGAAGTTAACCAATCCCAAATTTGAGCAAAACTTAAAACTAGCACTCTTTTTGGACCTATTCTCATTAAAATCACTACCTAAAACCATGAATGTGGAAGAATTAACAGCCTTGGCAATAATGAAGTTGATTTTGCAAGCTTGGCCAAATCTGGTTTCAGCAGAAGCATCTGTATATAAGCCCAAAATCACTACTGATAACTTGCTCTTAAAAAGAAACTGAACCAAAACAAGATAACCAGGAACTTCTTTTATCTTAGAAACATAACGTGCAAGGGAGTTGTTCATAATAATTGCTACCCCAGCACCAAGAAACCCTTTGTCCAAACCAGAAGAAAATATTTTTACTCCATCAAATTTGTTCATAATCCAAGGCCTGACATTAGATCTTAACTTTGTTTCCATAATAATAGAAACCATATTTCCAGAATCTACATGCCAATAAACAACATCTTTCTACTTGGTAGAAACATTGATACCATAAACATTGCATATTGCAATTTTCCAAATCAGACTTATCATTGAGAAGAATGAACAGCAGGAACCAAATCAGCATTGTTAATCTTGGCCGAAAGACCCATAACCATAATTAAAAAATTGTTCAGAGTCTTTTCCATCTTAGAGATAACCAAAAAGCCAAAAACTGCCACTTTCACAATAGTTTCACTACCAGTAACCACATCTAAACTTTCACTTATCACTATATTCGCCCTTGATTCTGTGATGAAAGGATCACTAATAACTGATGTTCCAGACTAGGCTGGAAAACCGTTGGCCCAAGTGAGTCCAATCTTTTAGCCAACTTATCAATGTGTTTTATGAGGCTGATAAGACTATGCTTAAGCCCAGCAAACCTATTATTTAATTCCATAAACATCATCAGAGTAGGTTTCATTTCCGAAGAGAAATCAGAAGAAGCTGAGCCATTGCATGCAGGAAGAGGAGGAAATGAAGACCCATCAACAATATTGGCCCAAAAAGCACCACCAAAAGAAACAGAATGGAAAATTGGGACAGAGCATCTAGCATAAATGGAAGCCAGTCTGCTTTTATCATCATCCGACAATATCTTGCAAGTTGGTTTACCAAGAGAAGTCTTCTCACTCACAAAACAACTCAGAAATATATGACCTAAATTCCCATACTTAGCATACTTAGCAAAATTTATGTAAAACCAATGCAGATTGGCACCCTTTAAGACAGGAGTAGTTCTTATGACAGCATTAATTAAGACAGCAGAGTCAAAACAAACAACAGCACATCTGGTCTGGGCATATGTAACAGGGTGTTGATCAATAACACATGTTTTTCTACCCACAGAACCAATAAAGTCTCAGATATCATGAGCATTTGTGCCTATTGGCAACATATATAGTAAAGCTCTATGCTAATCCTTTGTATCCCATAATTCCTTGTTTGCATTAGTCTTGGTCACTCTCATAGCATCTTTTCCAATCAAGATGGACCATCTAGTTGCAATCAAATCAGTTTAATCTGATTGGACAAATTCAACCACAGCCTTCTGCCATAGCCCTACCAATTGCATCTTAATTGACACAACAGAACCAAATTCAGAAAGCGCAGTTCACATAGCCTCAGCTGATGTTCCAACTGGAATTTCCTTCACTACCACAGTCCGATCTGAATGACCAGTTGATTTTTTGAGATTAGTGTTTATTAAAATATCTGCTGCTCTTGCTTTTTCCATCGCCTATGCCAAACTGGCTTCAAAAGTGAAAGAAGCACAGATGATCTCAGAAAATTTTGAGGGAGTAGAGGCCCTTCCAAAACCATTGACTTTTGAGAATAATTTTCTGACTACTGCTAGCTTTTTCTGAGAAGATTTCTCAGCCATTTTATTAAGATCAATATCTATAGCAAAAGATTTTTGGACAGAAACGCAACCAAATTCTTCAATGGAGGAGGAAATACCAAGGGAACATCCAAAAGAGCATCATCATTTTTGTCTTGACCCAAAAAATCTATTTTCTCCAATGGCTTGCCCAATGTTTTCTTAGTTTTAACACCTGGCCCTTTAAGCATCTGATCATAATTCTCATCAGCAATGTTTCTATTTTCATCATAGTCAAAGTTAGTTTTCTCTACCAGACATTCTTCCTCCATATCAATGTTTTCAGACTCAGTGGTGTCACCAGTCTCAAAATTTCATGAGTGACCACTTAGTACTTTAGTTGGCACACTACCTCTACCAACACTTTTTTCCAAACTGACACTTTTCTTCTTTTTCCTAGACAAAACAG
Organism: Geosiphon pyriformis; assembly: GCA_016748015.1. NCBI lineage: Eukaryota > Fungi > Glomeromycota > Glomeromycetes > Archaeosporales > Geosiphonaceae > Geosiphon > Geosiphon pyriformis. The sequence goes on from JAAOMT010000009.1 coordinate 1,936,988, forward strand.
GCTTGAAGCCCGCACTAGCACCAGATTTCTTAGCAATCTTCTTTATAATGGCTATACTAGGGCCAACAGTAATTTCGAAATCAAAAAACGGTTTGGATTTATCATACTGAATGATGAAAAAAACTTCTTTTAAAAAAACTTTTGACTTTTTTTTGGGAATTTGGAATGAATGAGAGAAAGAAGTTTTTCTAATTTTAATATATTATATATTTTCTTTAATAATATATTTAAAAATGTTGTTTTTGTTATTAATTCTATTAAATATATTTTTATTTTTATTTTAATTAATAGTATTATTATTTTTTTATATACTAATTTAAATAATATTATCTAAATTGTGTTTTATTTTATTGTTTTATAAATAAATAATACTAATAGTATAAAAAAATAAGATTTTTTTTTGGTTAATTTTAGCTAATGTTTTACACAATATTTAATTAAATTATTTTATTATTCTATTTATTTACAAGTAATATAATTATAATAAAAATTTTTTTACTTTAAATTTTTAACTTAATTTTGTTTACAAAATAAGTTTTTTGATTTAATAATAATTTGTTTAAATATTTATATTGACAAATTTAGCTATAAATTTAGCATTAACTTTTTAAATAATTATTATTTCTGGCTATTTAATTAAATAATTTATAATTATTATAATATACTAGTTTTTTTAATGGTTATTAATATAGTTTTACTAAGTTAATTTTAATTTGATTAAATAATTATTCAATTTTGATTGATTTTAATAATTTTGTTAATTTAATAATAAATAAAATAGTTTCTAGTTTATTATTAAATTTGGTTTTATTTATTTTAAAATAATTGTTTCTAAAATTAAAACATACTAAAATAGTAGTATAGTTATTAATATATTTAATTGTTTAAGTTATTTATTAAAGTTTATTATGGCTTTTATGTTTAATAAATTATTAATATTACTGTTTTTTTTTCTTATAATGGATTTTATTTAATATATTTACTTTTTAATAGTAACTTTTAAAACAAAGATATCAATTTTTTGTGATTAATATAAAAATTAAATAATTAATAAAAATAGTATTTTTAATTTAATATTAATTAATATAAATAAAAATTCTAATTTTATGATTATATAATTTTTTTAATAAAACTTAAACTTTAATTAACATATATTACTAAATGTTTTCATTTATTTTATTATATTTTTTTAAAATACTTTTACTAAATATGATCTACTTAAAATCTTTTAAAAAATTGATTTTTTCTTAAAAAAATTCAATTCACCAAAGAAAATCTTTCTTGCCCAAATTATAATTAATAAAAATTTTTTTTTTCTAACAATAATAAATATGTTTAATACTTGAAAAAAAGCATGAATTTCAATAATTTTTAAACGGATACACTTTTATCAAAAATTCTAAAAGATTAGATTTTGCTAATTTGTGTTATATGCAAAACTTAAAGATAATAACTTCTTAGTTTTCAAATATACTTTATTTAAGCTTTCATATATGTTAATTTGGTTGTGAAAAATGCTATTGAGAAATTTGAAAAGTTTGAACTATACAGTGCATCATAATTTGGATCAAGAAGGCAAATTTTTTATGATCTTTTGGTTTGCAAGATTAAAAGAAATAAGGATGCTTTGATTTATGGATGGCTAGTCACATGTAGAAAGTACATGGTACACATTTACTTTAGACATGTACATGTATTATGTCGGTAAATTATGCACTCAATAAAGGAAAAAAAAGATGGTTTTATATAATTTTTATGTAAGTAATAACAATATTATTATTAATCGACATATATAATACAATTTGAGCATTGCAACTAAACTTTGTTTTAAACTATCTGCACTCCTTCATGTCGTGGAATAAACTTAATGTGATAGGGGTTCGGATGCTGCATTGAAACAAGTTCGAAATTTTTTAGGTCAATTTGAAGTGGTTTTCCGTTGACATCACATTCAACATTCTCGATACGAAACGCCCATAGGACACCAGTTAAAATGAATAAGAATTCAGACTCAGCCTTTAAATATTGGAAAATGAAGTTAAAAAAATTGCTGGTAAAAACTTTATGATGAATTCATTTATCAATCACGTACCAAAGAAATCCCAGTACACAAACGTCTCCCTAGTCCAAATGCAAACTGGTCCCGATCCTGGTAAGAACCTCTGGCCAATTCCGTCATACTTTCTTTGATCCCGAAAAACCTATCAGGGTTAAATACTTCGGGATCTTTGTATCGTTTCGGGTCAGAATTCAAGGCATAGATATTGTAGACGATCCCCGAGTTTTTGGGGAGGTGATAACCCATGTATTCATCATCTTGCTCTAGATACCGAGGTATAGTCATTGGAAGCTAAAATTTATTTGATTAATTAGAGGTGACAAGTAATTGATGATAATTATTTGATCGAAAAGCAAAAGATTTTTGATATGTAAAGGAAAAAGATACCGGTGGAGACCAACGAAGTGTTTCTTTGATCAATGCCTGGATGAATGGAAGGGATTGAAAGTCAGAAGAATTCGGTAAGCGTGAATGTCCTACGATCCTGTCAAGTTCTTCATGAGCTCTTTCTTGAAACTCTGGATGATTTGCCAGGATGGCACAGAGCCAATCAATGCTCGTTGCCAAAGTTTCCTAGAAAATAAATGCAAACACCACTTAATAAACTGAGAATTTTCTACATAGAAAGGATCCCAAGATTGAAACCTACCGTGCCGGCAATTATAAAAATATAGGCCAAATAGACCACATCTAATTCATCAATATAACCTTCTTTATGCTTTTCCATCAAATCTCTAGCAACGCATGGCTTCTTTTCAGGATCCTCCTCAACTTTCTCGAAAAGCTTTTTCATGATCTTTGACCAATCCTCTCGTAACTGAGTTGCTCTAGGAATAATCTTTCTGTAAGGACCAAAGTTAAACAGCCATGGAAATATTTGTGGCAACATAGTTTTTGTTGACAAAAGATCCATAGATTCATTTACTTTGAGGGAGACTTCTTGGTAAATTGGATCATCGAAATCTTTTAATCTTATTCCAAAGATTACGTTCAGAATAATGTTGAAAGATGTGAATTGGAGATATTTTTTTGGGTTGATTCCATTCGATGTGCCTCCTACTTCCAATAACTTTGTGAGGAGGTCATGTGTGCCTTGTACAATAAGCGAAGAGTAGGAATCAATTTTACGAGGAGTTAAAAAGTTATGGGCTAGGCGGTGGGAAAGACGATAGAATTGTTAAGTTAGTAATTTAGTCAGAATTTTGATTGAATCTCCACCCAAAAGATGTATATATAATGATTGAAATAAAAAATTTAAATGGAGTTGCAAACCTAGAGGCATAACCTTTTTATACCAATCATTATATGGTGATGTGCCCAGGTTTCGACCTTTACTCAAAATTTGGGTTATCAAAAGTTCTTTACGTGAGGAATAAATTGCACCTCCTGACATAAGAAAAAAAGCGGAAAATAAGAATTAGGTAGGAAATAGGAATTTCCTGAACGTAGTAATTTCAAAGATTTTTACGAACGTTTAACTAAAAGGTCATCCACAGCTTTAGAACTATTCAGTACTATCCAACGTAAAGGACCGAACTGGACAAGATATATATCGCCACAGACGTTGCCCCATTCCACAAATCTATATTTTTGAGGATAATTTTGAGACAGCTTCAGAAAATTGAATTAAGGAAATTGAAAATTTTGAAATTTCTACATTACTTTTTATGTAGCATTCCTTTTAATGAGAAAAGATGACCTATTGATATGAATTAGCGAGTTGAAATAGGAAGCAGATTTCATACGAAGTTTATAATATCATGAAATTATTTTGAATTAATAAAATACTCACCAAAGAGTGGAATCTTTCCAGGCGCTTCAGGTAACGGTTTGAGGCCATTGGGTCTTGATTTCTTTTGATAAAAATACCAAGCGAGAAATGGCAAAAATAAATACCAAAAAATATGCATTTTTGAAGCACTTTGTAAAATGGTTAAAAATCAAAGCCATTTTAACAGGGAAAAGGCTGAATGATTTTAAATATAGAAAAATAAGTATATAATTTTTAATTTATTAAAAGTTTCACCTGTGCTTTTTCTGTGAACTTATTAAGGTATTTCGAATTCACGTTGTTACATTTTTTATCTATTCGCGCACTTTGCAGGTAATCTACAAAATGTCTTGCCAAATGCCTCTCATACGTAAGGAATGGTTTAATCCATTTATTTTGTATACATAATTTGGTTATCAAATTGATATATATTTTTGAGTTTGATCCAATCCATAGTACAAACTCTAACTTTAGCTTGTCCTTATCTCGCAATGAGGAATTTTTTCTCTCTTTTTAAAATATATTATTAGGAAGAATTGTGGTAACACACTTGTCACGACTCAAATACATTGTTTACATTAAGAGATTGACCCGTAAAATTACCAAAAAAGAAAAAGTGTTACCAATAAATATGCATCTGTGGATATTAAATTATTTTGAAAAAAATCTCTGAATTCAAAAAATACATTCCTCAAGTCAAAAGAAGAGCTGTTTTATGTTTCACCTATTTCAAGCAATCATTAACCATTTTTTTTTGTTTAAAACAGTTCTTTCGGTTTATTAGGAAAGTTTTAATTTATTTTAGTATAACATGATAAGACTAGTTTGAGAGTGTTGGTTATTTTTTAAAAAAAAGTAAATTATAACAATTATTAAACAATATTTTTGGGGAATCTTATTTTTGAAAAACAATTTTTTTGTTTTAGTTCATTCATTCTTTGAAGTTGCTGGAATTCAAAAAACCTGAAAATTATTTGATATAAAAAACTTTTCATTATGGACCAAATAAAATGTTTTCCCAGAAAGGGGAAATTATTTCCAACATATATATATATATATATATATATGTTGACTGTATATTTGATAGAAAGAAACCAATATATTAAAAATTTTTCTCAAATTATAATTATTTGGCTAGATAATGACATTAAACAACAGAGTTATAAAATTTCAAAAATATTCAATAAAATTTAATAATAATTGATTAAACTATTATTACCAATTTTAATAAATAAGAAATATTACCACTTTTACATTTCGAATTAATCATATCATTAATTTGTTTTGACCAATCACGATTTATTACCACTCTTCGAGGACTGATTCTAGGTTTGCTAAGTTCTAGATTCATCCTTTTTTTTGCGTATTTGGATTATACCGGGGAGACTCCGGATTGAACGAATCAGCACGAGGGTTTGGCGTTCCTTTTACAGCTGGTTGAGAAACTTTCTTTTCTTCCGTATTTGGATTATACCGAGGAGCCTCCTTATTCTTCGAATCGCTACGATTGTCATCCCTTTCTTTTTGAGTTGGTTTTCCACTCATCTTGAAACTGATTCCCTAAGTTTGGAAATTTTGAAATTAAATTGCTGGTGTGTTTAATTAACAATAGATTGAAAAGGAATTAATTAATGATTGGGAAGAGGTCTTTGACTTTGTATAAACGCAATTAAAGAGAAATTTTTAAAAGCGTAAAGAAAATATTCATGAAGTTAGATGGCCTCTACTTTTATAGTTCACAACAATAAATAACCATTTTTTATTTACGTTTACAAATGTTTGGATTAAAAGGAGATGAAATCTTTTTGATCCAACAACAATTGACCATCATTTCTTATTAAGTTTACAGATCTTTGGATTAAAACGAGATGAAATCTTTTGGAATAGCACCTGATTAGTGGGAAAAACAATAATCCAAAAAGGAAATGAATCATAACAATGAGAAATGTTTTTCCACACTAAAAAGCAGGTTCAAAAAGTATTTGTTAATTTCGACACTTGACAGGGAATCAATATTGTTATTAAGGCCTAGTGTGGCAATTGACAAGTGAATTTTAGGGAATTATCGTTTTAGAGGTAGTAACCAAGAATGGGATATTTATTGCGTCATCACTATCTACATATGAAATTGCTTTTTTAATTCTACTTTCCCCCTACAAAAAAAAATTTTTTTACATCTTTCTTAAATTATCATATGATTTTATAATAGTGAAATAAAAAGAAGTTTTTTGATGACATGATTTGTAATACTAAGAAATTTTTAATCGATTTCTTTGTTACTTAAAAAGACACCTTAAAAATAAACTCCAAAGAGACTAAACCTAGTATTAAGGTTAAAAAATAAAATTCCCAGGCAATCTTGCTTACCTGATCGAATCTTCTTAAAATGAATCAAAGGCTGATAAGATGAGAATAATCTCATAGCCTGCCTCACCATCTGCGCCTTTAAAAATTTTTTGATTAACAAAAATAATTTTTGCAATTAGCTGTCGAACCCTATACTCTTAATAATAATAATAATAATAATAATAATAATAATAATAATAATAATAATAATAATAATAATAATAATAATAATAATATATAATATGATATGATATTATATGATACAATATGATATGTGTCTCTGGATAATCAGGATCTTATATAACATGTTTTCGGTGGTATTATTTTTTGTTTCATCATTAACTTTAAAAACAAGATCAATATAATTTTCTCACTGATTGAGGCATTATCAATAACAATCAAAAACTAAAATCATAATTGCTTTTATCAAAAGCTAACAGGTAAAAATATTAGATTTTTTTTGGTCTATCTGGTTCCCCAATTTTATAGAGGGTTTAATTTGTCTTAATTAATAAATTTAAACGGGGAATATCGGCTAAATTCGTGTCTTTCTCTCCCATATCTATGATGCCTTACCGTTCACACGCACGCAAGTAAAATTGTCTCTGATTGATATTTTTTTTATCCCACAAACATCATGGGAACTCTAAATATATACTTGATCATTTTTCTTGAGCTCGAATTCAAACTAAATGTTAACTTAGAAGTTTATATCTAATCCAATGAGCACGATGGACAGCCTTTTGCATCATGCATCAAACGCCACATTTACCTCTCACAAATTTTTTATTAAGCAGAAAATATGTCAGCGACATTGCACAGTAAAATCATGGCTAAGAAAAGATGCAAGGGATCCTTTGGTAATAACTTGTTTTTGCTTATTTCTTCTGTTTAGTTTTTTTTAATATCTCAAAGTTCTTTTTCTTTCGCAAGCAAAATATTTATGAGAAATTCAAGAGAAATTAAATCCTGGAAAGGATTACTATTAAGTAATTGAAATGAACCTAACTGATTCATTTAAAGACAAATCACGAATACTTTCTGAACTGAATTTAGACAATTTTTATCAAAACTTTTTTTCTCGAGAAAATACTTTTAAATTTACGAATCAGAAATTTAGTTATATCTTCATTTCAACATTTGTCCAAGCAAGTGGAAAATTTTAATATTTTATAATATATTTATCTTTTTCGGGTGGCTGATCACATGTAGAAAATGAGCCCCGTTTAATATGGAACATTTACATGTTGGATGTATTTATTTAAATCATACTCTTATAGAAAAAAAAAATTTTTTTTTTTTAAAAACTATACAAATTTTTACACTTTTTGTATTTCACAAATTTGATATATTTTATAGCAAAAATCAAATCTTAAATTGAAAACGAATAGTCAAGATTTTAATGTCGAAACCACATCGACCCCCTCCCTTGGCTCAAAAATTAATTTATAATATAATTAATTAATTTATTAAAGAATAAAAGCAATAGAAACTTCTAATAAATTATTAAATAATTCTAAAAAATTCCATTTTGCTAATGGATTATCTGCAGAATGAATAATATGTCCAACAAATTCAAATTCAAATTCAAATTCAAATTCAAATTCAAATTCAAATTCAAATTCAAATTCAGATGGTCTACTATTTATAATTTCACTATTATCAAAATGATTTTCAATATTCAATATACTCATCCAAATCTCAATAATGTGTAACTAATGTTTCTTTATTAAAGATTTCAATATTTTTATTAGTTTTTTTAAAAGTTTTATTTGAATTTTCTTCTTTATTATTATTCACCTTAAGTGAAAATAATTCTGTTAATTCTTCTTGTAATGTAGTTTTATTATTATCATAAAATTGAATAAGAGTTACAAAATAAATTTGTTTATGTTGTTATTTAGCTTTTTTAATAATATCTTGACATTTTTGTTTACTTAGTATATTACTATATAATTAACTTATTGTTAAACTTTTTTATACTTGAATAAATAATTAAAATTGGTAACATAAAATTAAAAAAAAAAACAAAAACAAAAAATATATTTGTAAATAATTTCAGTGTTTTGTATGTAAAAACCCTATATTTAACTATAATTATTTAACAGAAGCTAAATTAACAAATATTTCAAATAATTACATAGTTAATTAAAATAATTCTGATATTAAATCTTTTATTAACTTTCAAAAATCAATAATAATAAAAGTAAAGATCGTTTTTATTGAGACCACCAATTTTTTAATTATGTAATCATATGATTATAAAAATAATCATCTTAATAATTTATTTAAAACAATATACAATTTTATATAATTTTGTAATGTCTTTTTAGAATTTATTTAACATTCTATATAATAATTATAAAAAATTTCAAAGTTTATAAAATTGAATCCAAAAATTGGAATTCTGTATAATTAATACAATATTTGATAAAAAGGTTTTTTTATAATAATATTTCCTAATAAAAATATTTATTTAAACTTATTATATATATTTTATTTATAATAAATGTTACTTACTTTAAGTACAGCTTTAGTTTTCAAAACAAAATAAAAATAAAAACTGTTTTAATGTATTTTAGCTAGAGTGACAAGAAAAATTGTTTTTTTAAATAATAGATGTATAATATAATTAGTAAAAAATTTTGGTCTTTTTGTTTTTGAAGTAAAAACACTAGTAGATGATTTTTAAATCTTAAAAGTTGTAAAAATCGAAGTAAAATTTTTATTTTCAGAATCAGAATTAATATAAGCTACTATTTTTATATTAAAAGATATAAGCTGATAATTATAATGTATTATTCAATAAATAAAAATATTTTTGCTACTTTTCTTAATGTTTTCAAATACTAATTATGCACAAATCTTCAAAACTTTTTGTGTATTATATTTTACTTCAAAAATTTGGGCACTTTCAAAAATGGGTTTGACATAATTTTGTCTTGTTAAAAACAAAGCACTCAGGATTTGTAAGAGTAAGAAGTAAGGTATGCTTTCATATACATAAAAAGTAAATTGTCTTTTTATTTGCTTTTTTTGTTACAGATTTAGCTAAATAAAAAAATCTCGAAAATTATGTTCTTTTTACCCATTGTAAGGTTTTTTGTAAAAAAATCTTTTTTCCATTAATTTGAGGTCATTTGCTATCACTGAGCATAAACAGCAAGTTCTGATAGGACAGAACAGGATCAATGATCATGTTCAAAGATCTAATAATTTTTATGTTATTGAATATTAAAATCTTGAAAATGAACAACATTTAATGGCTAAAGTGGAGAGTCTATCCAAGGTTCATGTTTGTCTGATTTTTTCAAGTTTCCGCTCTCATCCAAAAATCTTTCCAAACAGAAATTTTCAGGATTTTCATATAATAATAGATCCATATTGATGAAAAAGATGTTAAGAATTTGCTGGAATGTGATAATCATGACAGAGACATTATTTTTCTACACTAACATGTGGTAGGAGAAATTGTAACGAGGCCTAAAATAATTTGAAATTAGTAATCACATTAAAAAATTTTGACAAATTACAAACCTGAAACATAAACTTTCTTTTATTGTTGCTTGCAAATAATGTAGTTGCTTCTAATGTTCCACCTTAGGAAATTTTCCTTTCCCAACTACTGAATCTAATTCATCTTAAATCCTTTTCTACACTTTGAGAACCTTTGCGAAAAGTATATATAACCATTTCAAATTGGTAAGAGTAGTTCCAATTCTGCCAATCATAATATCCTGACAAATTCCAATAAGATCATGTTGAACAAGAGTATATTTTCCATCTTGACCTCTCTCGAATCGATGGGTGGTAGTAAAAGTTAGGATCAACTATAACAGATTTCGGAATATTAGTAACCAAACAATTCTCACTATCTGCTTTTTTCTTGATTCGGTTTAAAATTTCCTCATTGATTTCTTCATATGCAATAGAAAGCTTGGTTGTTTCGGCTGCCAAGATTTTACTGAGTTCAAAATGTTGAAGCCACAGAAAAACATTCAATATGCTCCTTTTCATGTTAGAAAACTTGAAGATTGCATCGCTAATGAGCTTATATTTTTTTACATTATCTGGATCCAAAGCTCCCCGACCAATGACAATCATAGTGAATATTTTTATAATTGTAATTTGAATCTCAGGTCTAGAATTCACGGCTACAACATCTAAAGAGTTTAAATATTGATGGAAAAGGAATTTTTTTGTTTTTTCTGTTGTTATTGAGGAATAAATTGTTTCAAATATGTTTTGTCATAGTTCTTGAACTTGGATTGAGCAAAGGATTTTTCACCAGTTATTGTTCTTTAGAAAATTATGCAAGAATTATTGATATTATTTTCAAATTTAGTCTTACTGGTGCACCTTAATAACCCCCACTAAATCTTACTATTTTGTATATGCTCGTTTCTAAGTGGTTTTATAGACTTCTTCCAACAATACTTTTGCATCCATTAGATTCAAAAATTAGGAACTTACTTTCGTCAGACCAGATTACCTGGTTTCAGTTTTCAATAGTTGAATTTGGTGTATTTTTTTAGGTAAATGTTTTTTTTTATAATTCGTGCTCGTAAGCCATTTCGCCTGAGTGTTCTACGAACAGTTTCAACATTTAACATTAATTTTATTGTCGTTGTTGAACATAATTGAGTAGAAATAAGACGACCAATTTTTCCTTACCAATTTCTTTTTTATGCGTATTTCTGTAGATTGTATTACAAATTTACGATAAGTCAACTTTTTGCGTGGAATATCCTTCTTTAATATGGTTTTATATTCTTACGCGTTTTTCTATAGAAATACGGTCATAATAATTTTTTTATAACAACAAGATTGTTAATTCATTTCTGAGGATTCTCTTTCAGTTTCAGTATATATAATCAAAGAAAAAATTCTTCTCTTTAATCATTTGTATTAAGACAATCTGAAAGTGCGATAAAACCACATAAGAAACGCGATCACCTTGAGTGATTTTTTTAATAATGTCAATCGTAACAATTGATGTCCAGATTTTCTCGGTGATACGATGATTTTCCTGTAATTTGAATTATGTAAAGTACTCCTAAAAAGTAACGCCTGATTTGGACGTGCATCAATTTTTAAAAAATCAAGATTCTCCTTTTTTTGAAAAATAAACATGACATTATTTACTTTTTACATTATAATATCTTCATATAATAAATGACATTAATTCGTACACAACTAAACGAAATTGACCAAGGGAAGATTTTGAAATATATAAAAACCATGAATGCTGCTCAAATCGCAAAAATGCTTGGATGTGACCTCACAACAATACGCTGCTTTATTGCCAAGTATCAAAGAGAACAAGAAAAAAAATGAAAACTTAAAATGTTCCGGAAGACTACCAATTCTTAGCAACTGCGAAAAAAATTTACTTGTATGTAAAGCCAACGAAAAACGACATGCACCACTCCACAAAATTGTAGTCTGTTAACTACTGCAATTGTACTGTACAACTCCCGAATTCATTCATGTATCACAGTAAAGAAACCTTATATCTCAGAAACACATGCTTATATCCGTGTTAGATGCGAAATAAAACCGCTTATGATTGGGGAAATGTTATCTTCTTTGATGAGATGAGCGTGTGGAAATTAGGAAGCAATCACGACAACCAAGATTTTGTAGAGCACAGTAGAGGGAAATTTATTACTAATTGCTTGATGCTTACTTTTAAAATTAGACGAAAATTTATAATTATTTGGGGGTTTGCAGGAGGATTAAAAGAATTATTAGTATTTTGTGAAAAAATAAATGCAAATACTTACCATTTCGGAACACAATTGAGGTGTTAATTGGAAGCTACGCAAGATAATGTACCGATTCATTTTGCGGAAAAAATCGATGGAAAATAAAATTACGACTATCCACTGGCTGACGATTCACCAGATCTGAATCCAATTAAGAACATTTGGAAGTTGTTTAACTCTGTTGGGAATGGGATAAATTTGATTCCTTTATTCTCAAAGAGGATATTATCTCAATGCCAAGCCTTAAAGTGAAATGTAGGGCCGACAAATTATTAATTAAATATAATTTTTTATTTGGTGTATAAATTGTTAAAAACAAAATAAAACGGAAAAGTATCAAAATTTTTATGTCCGATTTTGAATCTGCTTTAGATATAACGAAAATCACATGAACTTCTCTTTGGATCAGACTAGGTAGAAGATAAAAAAGTTTTATATTGCGGTAACTTTTGCCTGTTGGTCATTTGCTGAAAAATTTCAATCGCAAATATAAAATTTATTCTTTTGTAGAATAGGAACTTCTAGTTGAACAGTTTTTTTAGTTTTGCAATTTTTCAAAATATTCAAAGTTTAGCAAACAAATTGGAATCAGAATATTTTCCAAAAGTTATTAACATTTAAAAATTTTCCAATGAGCAGGTTAAATGGAAATTCTTAGCAAAGTCAAAGTATAACTTTCAACACATTCAATATTGTGACTAAATTTATTTTCGGGGTCTGAAACTGTGTCAAATTTTATGCCCCCAAAAATATTAGGGTCCGATTCCCATCCAAAAACAGTAAAAAAGTAATGCGAGTTTTGTCATGATTACAAATTAGGTCACTGATTGTTCATTAGTTCAGTGATTTCCCAAATAAAAGAATTTACTCTCGAACATAATCGCTAAAATTCTATCATATAATTTCAATGAATATAGTTGAAAGTTATACTTCTAGCGAAGAAGAGGGGTTTGATAAAGGCAGCTCTAAAAGATCTGCAAAAATTATTGCCAAACTTTCTGAAGATTCAAAACGGTTAAAAATTGATTTAGCACCAGACGTTAGCTTGGAGGTAAATCAATACAATCACATTTGAATATTTCTAAACCTTATATCGAAATATACTTTATAAAATATACTCTCCTTTTTCAAAATTAAAAATAGGATCCTAAACATTCGACAGGAATTTACATCGATCCCACCGATACCGAAATCCAAGTAAATCTTCCTTATGATGACCTAATACGCCCAGTTGTCGGACCCAAAAACCCCTGGAATACTCGTGTATTAAATCAGAACGTCTTGACAGGCCACGTCGAAGAACAGGCTTATTCTGAAGCAACTTTTCGATTACAACAGCGAACGTTCACCTCTTTTGGATATGCACGTGATCCATCGCTTATTCTTTCCGGTGAAGGTGGTTTAGCTGGAACGGGATTTGTGGGTGATGTAGAAAAAGCAATAGCTATGAATGGGGCAACCATATATGATCCGATGCCTAAAAGTACAGATTCTCCACTACGGAAACCGAAGGGAGATTCAGCTATTTTGGAGGGGGAGAATGCCTATCAAGGACCTTGGGCTGGTTATGAAGGCGAAAACATTGGAAATCCTGTTGGTCCTCCAGAGGTGAATAGAATAACGGCTTAAAATATTTTCTTTTCCTTCTTAATATTTTATTTATAACTAATTACTAATTGATCTTTGATGAAAAAAATTATTATTAGGGTTCCATCCCTATTAAGGCTGATGTTAGCAAAGATAACAAGAAGCAAATTGAAACTGGACAGGAAAAAACAATATTTCATGGTATGAATACTTTAATAAAAAATTATGATAATTTTTAATACTAATATTTCAAACCGGTTAAAATGTTTTGATCCACATTTCAATCATAGGGAAATCGGAATACGATTACCAAGGAAGAACATACATGCACGTCCCATTGGATTTGGATGTGAATTTATTAGCAGAACCAGGATTACAGGAATGCTACATACCCAAACGTTGTATTCACACTTGGTCTGGTCATACAAAAGGTGTCTCTGCAGTACGATTTTTCCCAAATTCAGCCCATTTGTTATTGTCAGCCAGTATGGATTGCAAGGTCAAGGTATTAAGACAAATTTATTTGAGAAACACAATATATGAACTCAATCGATGTTTTCAATGTTTTTGATCCATTCTTTATAATGATTTTCATTCATTCAAAGCTCTGGGATTTTTATCATGAACGAGATTGTTTGCGAACATTTATTGGACATAATAAAGCTGTAAGAGATATTACCTTCAGCAATGACGGCAGGAGATTTTTGAGTGCGAGTTATGACAAATATATTAAGCTATGGGATACAGAAACAGGTTAGAATATTTTTGATAATTTGATTTTTGAGTTATAATAATCTTGGCTTCTTTTGATAAGTTCCCAATTATCATCAGGTAAATGCATCAAGGCTTTTACCACTGGGAAAATACCATATGTAGTTAAATTCAACCCCGATGAAGACAAGCAGCATATATTTTTAGCTGGGTGCTCAGATAAAAAAATTGTGCAGGTAAATTCTGGGTTTAATTCACTTATTTTTTTTTTCTAAAAAATTTTACTTATTAAATTTTTCCCCACCAGTTTGACATTAATACTGGTGAAGTAACTCAGGAGTATGACCAGCATCTTGGAGCTGTCAATACCATCACGTTTGTAGATGAAAATCGGCGGTTTGTGACAACCTCTGATGACAAAACCCTTAGAGCATGGGAATTTGATATTCCTGTTGTAATCAAATATATTGCCGAGCCTCACATGCATAGTATGCCATCTGTGACCTTACACCCAAATAGTAAGTAATTCATTATTTCTTAATCCCATGTTTTTGGAAATTAACCCTGAATATGAATTTAGAAAAATGGCTAGCCTGTCAGTCAATGGACAACCAAATTGTAATTTATGGGGCTAAGGATCGATTCCGAATACATCGGAAGAAACGTTTTGTAGGGCATTTGGTAGCTGGATATGCCTGCCAAGTCAATTTCTCCCCCGATGGACGATTTATCATGTCTGGTGATTCGGAAGGGAATTTATGTTTTTGGGTGAGTAGATTGCAGCATTTTTATATCACAAGATATCCATTACTGATTCGCTTTCCAATTGTCCCAAATGTTAGGATTGGAAGACGTGTAAAATGTTGAAGTAAGTTATGGAAAATGAAATTTATAGATATATATTTTTTTGATTTCCTTTGTCTCATATCAAAACATTTTGCCTCGCAGGAAATTACAAGCTCATACTGGTGTTGTAAATGGATGTGAATGGCACCCTCATGAAACATCAAAGGTTGTTACATGTAGCTGGGATGGCTTGATCAAATTATGGGTATGGGGATTTATATTTCAAGTTTGTATCGTGCATTCTTAACGATGAATCTTTTTAATATTTAAAATTTTTCTGCTATTATCTACAGGATTGAGAAAAACTAGGAGAGTAAGTTTACCTTGAAATAAATATTCAATCATATTTTTTTGGGAAATTCTGTTCACGCTTAGTTAATGACAAGATTGTAATGAGCAAAAAGTTATTCTCACTAAATTCATTTGATTATCCAATTTTTGGAATTTATTGGCAATTTGTCTTAACTAAAACTAATTTAAAATAACCCAAGAACTGGATCTATTTGAATTTATTTTACACAAAGATTTTTTCAGCTATAAGAAAATTATTGTCCTAATTAAAGAGAATTTATATAAATAAAAAAGCCTTAAAAAAAATATAGAGCTGAAAATTTTCACTTAAAATTTCTCTCTAAGTGGATAGTGATATTACTATGCTGTCAGACAGTCGTTTTATTGAACGCAGCAATAGTGTTATTGGGCCATGACTAAAAATAATAGATTTAGAGATGCTGATTCTTACATACTTTTAGATGAATGAATTTTCCAAAGATCAAAGATATCAAAATAAAGATCAACTAATAGTAAATTTGTGATTGGTGTGATACTCTTAATTGAAATTATACATAAAGTTGCTCGCAGAATACGAAAAAAAAATTGACGATATTCGAATATTTTCCCATGAAAGAATTATATGGGCCAGTTAAAATAACAAATATCATTTAATGTAATTTTTATTTTTCGCTATTATTTAAATTATTTAAGTTAAATTATTTTTATTTTTACCAGTTAATTATGAATGGATCAGTCAGTTAAGGAAAAGACTTAAAAATAAAATAAATGCTTTAAGACTTCACTAAATATGAATAAAAATAATTCTTCTTTTTATTTTCAATTCCCAAGAAAAACGCTCTCGAATAGGGCAAAAGAATTTAATGGGTCAGGTTGAAAAGTATTGTTAGAAGATGCCCGGGTAAGTCCTTAAAAAGATATTCTGAGTTGCATGACTATCAATGGAGTTGGTGAACTCGGAAAAAAAATCTATTTAGATTAGCTTTTGGAGACAATATTGGATAAAAAGACGAAATTCTTTTTCCGCATTACTCGATTGGCCATCTCAGTCTCCTGACTTAAACCCAATCGAGCATTCTATGGAATAAAGTAAATATGCGCATGCGAAGACTCCCTATTCCGCTTTCCAATAAAAGATGAACCTACAAATTTGTCTGAGAAATTGATTTTTTTGAAAAAGTTAATCGATTCGATGTATTGTTTTCCAATCGGTCACAATACACTGAACACGATAAAAATTTCAAGATTTTTATTCAATGGCGTGTTATTCAGTTTTTTTTGTATACAGCTATGCCATAATTACATAATATGCATTCCTTATAGATGGAGTCACATAATTAAATTTTCTTCAGATCATCAAACCCATAAACTTTATAAAGGGCTTCCCAATAATTCCACAATACAACTTCTAAGCACCTTTATAATTTCTTTATCCTCATAATGTTCTTTGGAGGGTAAGGTTGTGATAGATAGAATACATAGTTTCAGGTTCCCGAGCATCCGAGTATACTGAAAACTTGGGGGACAACAGCATTACTAATTTCTGGAATTGATTTTTATTTTATGTATCGTTAAAGAACTGTATTTCCTGTAGCCTTAGCCCGTATTACGGTAGTACCGTCTCTAGAAAATTTTGGGAAAGTTTCTGCTCCAAAGAACACCCAATTATTAAAATTTATTTCAATCACTTAAGGTTAAAACGCCAAGCATTTAGTTTATTTCAAATTTGATAATTGAAATTAAATTTCTTCCTGAATTCAAATACTCTGCGGTCCGAATTTACAAACAATGTGATTATATTGTGAAGTTGCGCAATATCCAATAAAGTATTTTAAAAAGGGAATAATGAATGATATTACATCTGCCTCTTTGATTCAAATTGCTGCATAGATGCTACAAATACAGAGAATCTTTGTGAAGTGTGCTAAGTTTTTACTTCAAAAAATAAGGTTTAAAATTTGCAGGAGGAGAATGTTGCAGTTTTGTTTTCTTTTCTTTTCTTTTCTTGGCAAGATGATTAATATTTGGGTTATCTACAAGAAAGGATCTTAGTTTGGTGATTCCTTTGTAACGAAATAAA
Source organism: Geosiphon pyriformis (assembly GCA_016748015.1). Lineage (NCBI taxonomy): Eukaryota > Fungi > Glomeromycota > Glomeromycetes > Archaeosporales > Geosiphonaceae > Geosiphon > Geosiphon pyriformis. The sequence goes on from JAAOMT010000009.1 coordinate 1,954,447, forward strand.
ACTCCTTTTTTGGTTAAAAGGGTTTGAATAATGCTAAAATAGAATTCAATTATTGAGTAAAAATTTTTTTAACACATTCTTTAAAATATTTCTTGCCTCAAAAAAGAATTATTGGAAAAAAGATTTCAAAATAATCTATTACTTATACAGAAATTAAATATTTTTCTCTTTAAATCAAAAATATTTTGAAAAACTTTATTTAAAAATGATAAAATAAAATGATTTACACTTTGATTTACACATTTTAATATATTTTAAGAGAAATAATTATATTTGATATTTTTATTAAAAGTTTTTAAAAAATAATAAATATATTCTATTATTAGTTATTAAAAATTTCATTTTACAATTCGATTCATAGTAATAATAAAACCCCGAAATTGTGTAACTAGAAGTATGTCGATGAAGTTATTGAGTGGCGTAAAAATAATTAACGAATTATTAATCGACTTGGCTTCTCCTCAAAAGGAAAAAACTTAATTTCAATAACGGGTATGGATTTTTTTGTAAATTTTATATTCGAAGGATAAAAATTTCTTCTAACATCAATTCTATTGAACTTTTGTTTCTTTTTGTTGATATCGAACGCAATATGAGTACAACTTGGATGAACAATGAGGGAAAAAAAACTGTTATAAATAAGTGAAGCCCCAAGGACATACTCAGTGCCTCTCATACCAAAAATTTGAGTATAAAGTTCCTAAAAAATCACAATAATAATAATAATAATAATAATAATAATAAAATATCATTATGAGTTTTAAAAAAAATATTGTTCTTGCCACATTATTAGTTGGGGTTTTTCTTGTTTCAGCATTTAAAGTTGAGGCTGCTCCACCACAAGTTGTTCCAAATCTAGCTGTGGTCTTTGGTGGGAAATTTTGGGTACGTATATATTTTGATTTTTTTTTAAAAGAAATAAAATATTTCATATCTGCTAAAAATATTGCTTATTTTTAACCACATCTAGTTTAACGCTGTAAAATATGAAACAATCTCCTTACCAACAGATTTCACCGATACTGGTGCACCTGATAGCACCTTTAACCGAATTTTTGTCATAAAAAAACAGCTTAGTTGTGATCCCGATCCCACTCATTTAAATGTAATCGATAGTGCCCCTGGTGAACGAGGTTTCAATGGTGGGAGATGGAAAGTTTACATAGTGGACTTTGGAACATCTTGTGAATCTTTTACCTATGCTGTAGCAAATTATGCACGAAATGGAGTAGATTTTGAGTTCGCTGAGGATTTGTTGAATGCTATTGATAGTGGATTTGCTAGTCTCGGTCAGCTTTTGAAGACATTTGAATGTCCAGTAAAAAGGCTCAATTAGATTGGAGTCTTCATTTAGGAAGTTAAAAATAGCTTTGTTTTTTTCCAATAAATAAAGACATAGTTTTAGTTTGTATAAGATCCCTAAAAATAAAACTTCAAAGTATTTGTATAACTTTAAAATTTTACTCACCTATCTATTTATGATTGAGTATATCACGCATATCTTATTGAGACCCTGAATCATGCATCTGATCCTGAGAAGGGCAGATTATCAAACGAACCCCTTTTTTGAATTTAGGTAACAAACAAAAATGGATGGAAGCTGAATTTTTTTAGAAAAATAAATTGGTACATATTCAATATGTCAGATTTTAATTAGATAAAAAATTCAACAGAAAATGGATTATGAAACTATTCTCATATCCTATGCTGAAAAAATAAAAGATATTAATTAACTCGATTTTGACGTGTTTTTGTATTAGCTAAATTGCTAGTTAAAAGTTAAATGAATATATATATTTGGCTGTTTTAAAGTAACCGATCGTATTCTGCATAAAAGACTAAAACTCTATTGAGAATCATGAAACTTGTCCAAAAGCTCTAGGTTTGAGAAATACTTTCAATTCTTTACACCTGTTAACAACAATAAACTCAGTATCTAAGATAGCATTTTCATCGGCCAACTTGATCTCAAACTTCCTGTTTAACAACAGGACAAATATTTTTATCTGAGTCATTGCCATGAGTCTACCAGGACACATGTGAAGTCCGCGACTGAACATGTAACTTTTCGTTCTATCAAGTTTGAAGTGACCAGGCGCATCATCATCCTTTACTAACCAACGATCTGGGTCAAATTTTTCTGGGTTTGCGTAAACAGAACTATTATAACTAAGTCCTTGGATATTCAAAAAGAATACTTGTCCGGCGGGCCAGGTATATCCCCCAATCTCATCGGAATTAGTGGCTTGTTTAATATTGACTGGGGACACGGAACTCAATCGAGCCGTTTCCTGAATGATTGCTTCGAGGTAGATAAGTTTTTCAAGTTTTTCGTATGGAACTGGAGAATCTGGATCCATGCCGACCACGGCTTTGATCTCGGCAAGGAGTTTTTCAAGGCATTTTGGATTTTTTGACAGGTAGTAAGTAACATAACAAATTGAATGGGCCGTCTATAATAAGTAAACCAAATTTTTTTGGAAATTTTGATTTTAATATAACAAATGGATGTGAGGTTGAAAGATTGGGAATAAAAAAATTTATTTTTTGATTATTACCGTATCTGATCCAGCCCCAAAAGCTTCTAACATAATCCCTTGTATTTCTCGATCAGTCAACAGTCTTGAGTCCTCACCATGAGAAATTTGATTTTCATCAAGTGTGGTATTTGTGGTAATTAGAAGTCCAAGTAAATCTGCCCCAATTTCTTCATTTGACTTCATATTCGCGACTTGAACTCTCCTTTGGTTTATAAGTTTTAAAAGGAAGTTATCCAAATACTGTTTATACGAAAGACTTTTTTTATTCTGCTGTATCATTCCTGGAACATAATGTCTAATCCAAGATGGTATTACAGTCATGAATCCAAGACTACCACCTAGTTTATGAAAGTATGAAATTAACTCTTCAGATGTTTCGGCCTCTAATATCTGATCATGAGTTCGTATTTCATTAGGGAAAATTCGAGCATTATAGCCATCCAGCAGAGCCATCGAATGATTAGCTACTCGTTTAAGAGTGACTTCGGCCGTGAAACGAGCAAGCCATTCAATGAGATCGATTGGTTTTTCCTGATCTTTAATACATTTTAGCCAGTATTTTGATAATTTGACAAAAAGTTGTTGAGTTGTTCCATTTAGTTCTCTCAGGAATTGGGTTGACATTACCGATTGGACGAGGGCTTTACTGTTGAACCTCCAGTGTGCGACATTTCGATTGAGTCTTATGCCATTTGTATGGAAACCCAGTTCATTAGCGCCATCTGAAAAGGAACCCTGTTCATGATCAAAAAATTTTATTTAGTTTTAAAAAGCTTTATAAAGAAAAAAAGATTTTTTTCAACGAAAACCTAACACTTGCCTTTTGAAAAAAATTAGTTTTAACAGATGGCTTAAGAATTTTTTGAATACTATCTTCACGAGCGACCCAAATAATTCGTTCAGATCCAACATAAACTTCAAATATATCGCCGTGTTCTGCTTCTAATCTTTGTCCAAGTTTCGCCAAATCCTTCATTAAGTGGAGGTTACCAATAAGAGGTAAAGGAAGTGGTCCAGGAAGTGGATTTTTACGAGTGAAATAACGAAAATAGTAAATTCCCACATATGAGCATATTAAAATTACAATTAATGAAAATAAATCAAAGCTTGATGGCATTTTTGAACAGTTTAAATTTTTTTGAAAATTTCTCCTTTCGCTTTCAGAAATCGCGAAAGCACAAGACTAATTTATGCATGTATCGCAAATTAGAAGTTACACCTAGCTCGCGTGACGCGACTTTTGAAGTTCATATTTGAATTATTAGCTCATGTTGTTTGTCCAACATGGTTAATAATGAAATACATCAAAGTTGTGATACCGCCCTTACAGATATTGGATCTTTGAATTTCGGAATGATCATTGATTTTAAGTTAAGATGAAAGACTTGATAAAAACCTAAACTTTTTAAGCTTTAAATTTTAATTTATCTTAAAAGCTCAGTGATATATTAAAAAAAGAGGAGGAACTAAGAGAAAACCAAAGTTTCAGTATTAAATGCATGGTCGTTAAAGTTCCTTTTTATAGTTTAGGTCTAAGGGATAGTGGTTCATGAAAGAAGATTAAGGTTAAAAAGTAAAGAAGAACGGAAGGAAGGAAGGAAGAGGAAATCATAAGGAAATGTCTTTAAAGTTCGAGCTTTAATTTGTTCAAAGTTTTCTTTGATATTCGACACGTGAGAAAATTTAAAAGTTTTGCTGAAATTTTTTTTGGTTTTCGATCTTTAATATTGTTACCCGGAAAAGAGGATAAAAATAAACCTAATTGTCCAAGTTCTGACACCCAGAAATGGTAATGGGGGAAATTTTGAGCCTCTTTTTGATAAAATTGATGTTATTGGTTCATGAATTTAAGTTATACTTTAGTCGGTGAATCTCGGCTTGAGATTGTGTACAACTGCTTTACATTTATTCAAGTAGATCAAGCATTTTGTAGAACTTTAAGATTGAACTACATGTATTTTGTAGAGCTTTAAGGTTGAACTACATGTATTATGCTTCGAAATAAAACTCTCAGAATACGATAATAAAGTATTGCCACAATTTTAGTTCCTTTTGCTGACAAACGCGTGAACTTTGTAAACACTATGAGATCAATATTGCTATTTTTTAATTATGAAGGTTCTAACCAGAGTGTTTTTAAGATTATATCTAAAAAAAAGTTGTTAAGATTCATTGTCATTAAAAAATCAATAGATATTGGCAAAAAATAACGTCAACTTGAAAACCTAAATCTACTATCTTACAAAAATTTTCATAAACTAACCAGAACTTCGTCTCATATATTATAAAATAACTATTATTCCGATCTGGGAACCGACAAATGTGACAATATTTGTGAATTAAACTCTAGATTTTCAAACCTTGGATAGATTTATGTTTCTCTTGCCCCATAATTTTATTTCCTGGAACATGGATAGAATGAAAAAAAATTCAGTTTGGCATACATATCATTAAAAATAAACTGCTAATTATTATTGATCTTGTTTTACTAAATATTTTGAAAATTTGCCATATTTTTTTATGTATACTTAATATTCCAAAGCCAACCTAAAAATATGGCTTCGATATTTATGACGTTGATGGTTTAGAATGAATTTAATTTCAAAAAATTTAATTTTTCTATTCTTTTTTTTATGTGATAAAATTCAGTTTCAAAGATACTTGTTCAACATGCAAAACAAGAAATTCTTGAATTATTTTTAATTTTTTTTTTTGCATTTCTAATATTCCAATTGTAATTTATTGTTAAACCACTTTTTATATTCTATTAATACTTTTTATGATCTTTTAGATTTATTTCAAAGTTTAAAATTAAAATAATCAACTGAAATATCATTGATTAATATTAATTGTTTAGATTACAATGTACAAAGAATTATCATAAGTTATCAAGCAATCAAAAAAAAACTTTAATTTTAATAAATGAAAAGAAATTTACAGCAATAAATTATTTTCTTTTAATATGCTAATATTTTTGGTTTTTCTTGTGTTTTTGCATATATTATAAATTAATTTTTTAAAATTTCGAAATAAATATTGTTTTTAATATAGCTATAACTTTATTGATTTAAGTGGTTTAAGTTACATAAATTAAATATATGATTGTAAATACTATATATATTTTTTTAAATTGAATGATGAAATAATATATTTTTAACTTAGAATCAACAATTTCAATAAATATTTTACCAATTACAAAATTATAGAATGATATAATTAGTTTTTTTTTAATGAAACTTTGTGTTTTAAAACACAAACAGAAAAATTATTCTATTGTTGGGTTTTTTACAAATTTTTTTTTAAAAAAACTTGTTAAAGTTATGAAAAAAATTAACTTATTATATGATAAGACTTGAGACTAATTTTTTTTAAATATTTCTTATTTTTAATTATTATTCTAAATGTATTATCATGTAGTTGATGATATTAGTGATTTGCATTGTATAATGTGATTTAAAATAAAATATAAAACAAATAATACAAATAAAAACAAACTGATCATTTTTTTTGGCCAGAGTATTTGTATTTGTCAATAAAAAAAAATTATAAAAAAATTTATTTAGTTAATTAATTACTAGACAATTGATTTAATAATTAATTAATGCATTTTTTGAAAGATATATACTTTTTTTTTATACGAAATTCATGTAAATTCTATTTTATGAAAACAATTTTTTTTTAGGAATTTGTTATAACTTTCATTATTTAATTATGTAAAGTATTCAAAAATTGTATTTTTAAAATTTTAATTTTAATTTTTTTCATTTGTTTTTAAATTTTTTGTCAATTTGTTTTAATTTTCATATTTTAAATTATTCTTTCTTAACTTATAAAAATTTTTAAAATTATTTGGGAAATTTTTTTATTTCAAAAAAATTTCTAAAATTTGTATTTTCCATTTTTTATTTTCTTTAAATTTTAAAAATTAATTTAAAAAAACATTTTTTTTAGAGCTTTAAAAAGTTTATCATCCAATTTTTATTAAAGTAGTTTTTTCTTATCAATGTAATGTCTAATCAAGATTTGAGATTAATAATTCCCTAGTGATATGTTTATTCCTCACATGAATTTTTGGGTTGTGATCCTTTTTAACTACCTTTCCAAGCCTTAAATTGATTCTAGAATTTTAAGGAATTTCGGATTAAGAAAAGAAATTTATAGGTGAAATCCTAAATTAATTTTTGTTTACGTAATTTTCATAAAAACTTGTTATTCAAGTAGAAAAGTATTTTTAATAATAATATGAAATTCATAGCACGATTTTCTAATAGGCATGCAATTGGATATTGATTACAATCAAAAAATTAAGGTCATAAAAACGTAATCTACGATTTGCGTCATTTAGATAAATGATCTTGATCTTTTCTGTCAAGTAAATAATAAATGCTGATTTAGGTTTTCAAATATCACAAAAATTATTATCTCCCAGAAAATCTCGTGAAACTCCCGCCGCCTCTAATTTAAAAATGGAATTCTCAAAATCAACAAGCTCTAAAACAACAGACCAAGCTAGAAGAGAATATTTCTTGTCAAGAGCTACCCTTCAAGCAACATCATCGTATGAAAAAGAAAAACAAACAAACAGTAAGAGAGCTAAAGAACTGGTGGAATCCACATATAATGCTGCCTCTTTTGGAGTTGCTGTTGCTCGTGCTGTTAGATCGTTTAAAAGATCAAATAACGATGAAAAAGAAATTGAAATGCTAGAAGTAAGCAGAAAAGATAAAAAAAGTGAATTTCGACTAGGGGCTCCCACTCCTGGAGAAATGTCAAGTTCAAAGTGGAAACCTTTGAACTCAAAGAGAATTAAGATTGGGAAGCCGGAAATTTCACAAGATGAACTAGGTAACAAAAATTTTGATAAAAAATTGAAATTTCTTGACTTAAAAATGTAAGTCTTTACGATACGATTTCGATGGGGTATATTGCATGTAAATTCTTTGAAATTATAACTGCTAATTCGAAGTTTATTGATTTTATATTGGAAAAGAAACCCAGCGCCGAATTGGAAATTGTATCATGTTTTAGAATGGGTGAAAGCTATTCGAAGCGTTGAGAATTTCGAGTCAAAAGTTACTAATGATGGAGAATGTGGATGGGATGGTAAGAGTTTATTAACAAAAATTATTAAATTTTATTATCTAATCAAACAACTTTTAATTTTATCGCAGAGTTGGATGACTCAGAAGATGAAACGAATGAGCTTTATATTCTAGATGAAAAACAAGCTGCGGAAAAATGGCACGCAATTGGAGATAAGATTAAATATAATGAGGAGTGGTAACATAATATAGAGGAGTGTTTGTTTAAAATAGATTTGAAGTTCGTCTCAATGTTTTTATATGAACTTGGCGTTTAATACCAGCCATAAATAACCATTTTGAATTTTATCCGATGATAGGTACAACAAGATCAGTGCTAGATTCTAAAATTTAAAGTTAAGCATGTGCATGTATAACCAATTGGATCGCTATGTAAAGCTTTATTTTTAGATAATTTATACAACCTAAAACTATGTCCATTAAAAACCTGATCCAAGATTTTCCTAAAACTAGATCTATTATAATCAATATCCTTTATATTACAACAAAAATTAAAAGATTGCAACCTATTTGTCATTTATTACTGGACATTCAAATATTCTCACAGGTGAACCGAGACTAGCAACTCCATCACTAATGGCTTTCTCCAAATCCCTAGAGTACCTAAACTCTACTCTATTTTGTGCATAACGGCTGACAGCATCTTGAAAATTTGCACAATCTTTTCCGAAACTCAATATATAAATTTTCCATCTTCCACCACGGAAATTGGTTTCACCGGGGGCACTATTTATTACCTGTAAATGAGTGGGATCGGGATCACAACCACCCATGGCTGCGGTTACGATATAAATTCGGTTAAAAGTGCTATCAGGTGCACCAGTATTGGTGAGATCAGTTGGTGTGGAGAGTGTTTTATATTTTACATTGTTAAACTAGGTGAAGTTAAAAATAAGCAATAGGGATTTAGCAGGTATTAAATATTTTATTTCTTTTAAAAAAAAATAAAATGAAAAACATACATACCCAAAATTCACCATCAAAAGGAACAGCCTCAACTTTAAATACCGAAACAAGAAAAATGCCAACCAATAATGTGGCAAGAATAAAATTTCTTTTTAAACTCATCATGATGTTTAATTATTATTATTATTAATGTGATTTTTTCAAAGTTTTTATTAGAGAGAGGATTGAAAATTTATACGACAATTTTTAGCTGTGAGAGGAACAGAGTATCATTACAGGCTCACCTATTTATACCTAAAATTCTTTTACTAATCGTTAATTTAAGTTGTATTGATATATTTCAAAAAAAAAAAAATTCTTTCCATATTGCATTCAATATCAACAAATTCACAAAGAATTAATAGTTAAAAGATTTGTGATAGTCATTATTATATTAGAATGGGCGTTAGAAGGAATATTTTTGTCTTTTCGAACCTTTGATTTTTTCAATTTACAAAAAAGTCCACACCCGTTATTGAAATAAAGTTTTTTCCTTTTGAGGGGAAGCAAAGTCAATTAATAATTTGTTGATTATTTTTCATGCCATTCAATAACTTTTACCTACATAACTTTAGTTACACAGTTTCGGGCTGTTCTGTTTACATGTATTATGGGGCGGGGGGAAGTAATTAAAAATGATATTCTTGAATTATGCATGAATTAAAATAGATTAACTTTTGAAATTGTTCGATTACAAGAAAATATATATTTTTATTTAAAATTTATCTTAACCTGAATATATTCAATTAATTTTGAGTTGAGATTAAAATTTGAAAGTTAATCCTTTTGCTTTTATTTCGTCTTTATAAGTTGTATTTTGAAACTAAATTAATAAAAATTGCTTTTTGTTTATTCAAGATCTTTAATAGGTTTTATTTTGTTGCAAAAGGTATTTCTAACCTAAGAGTCTTTCCAGTAGATGAAACAGAAACTAAGATTAGCTCTCAATAATGCTTGGTTTCCTTGCTAAATGAAGAACTCTAATTCGGTGAGCAGCGATAAAGGAAAACTGTACTACTTTTACCCTGCATATCTTGAAACTCATCTTTTGGAAAAACGTTGAAATTTGAATTAAAGAGGCAGAGGGAGCCTCCCATTGTAGAATAATCATAATTCCCTTTTTATGATATTTATTGTATATTGTGATATACCTATATTGGGGTTTTGCATAATTTCCAAAGGTACTCGCATTATTGATTCAATTGTTGCAGATTTGGAATTTTATGCCAAAACATCCAAATTTGAATTAATCAAATGCTCGTCGTTTTAACCTTCTTTTTGAGGAGGATCAGTTAAGGCCTAATTATCTTCGAATTGTCTTGGAGTATCTTTTACGATAAGGTATCATAGATTAAAATCAATACCAGTTTGTCATTTACCTATTCGATTATTGAAAAAAAAGGATAGAGACCCATGATTTCAAAACTGAAAAGACTTTTATGAAAAATATCTTGTAAATGTCAAAGCAAAATGTATAATGAATAGGAAAAGTGTAAAACTTTTGATTTACCACCTATAACAAATCATTCTCTAAAATTTCTTTTCCTAAAAATAGATGCGATATAAGATATATCCAGACTGACTATTGAGACTTTTATTAACATAATCAAAGGTTAAGAATTTAATAGAACATGAAAAAGCCGCTGCGTACAAGATTTTTTAAAGTAAAACACTTTCTTATGTTTATTTGTAAGAAATTATTTTTACTTAAATCTGAGAAAAATATTTTATTCAACAAAACCTTATTTTTGATCAAATATTCTATTGATACTGCAAATTTCAATATAAATTTTGATTTTTGTTCTTTTTAGATTATATTATTGAATTAACTTATTTTAATTGAATTTACTTTGTATTAAGAGTTTGAATTATAACTAAAAATAATAATTGAAAACTTTTAAAAGTTAAGTAATATTTGACAAATTTTTTTCAATTTTAAGAAAGTTTCAATAAATACTTTAAAGTTTAATTTTAATTTTATGTATTCAATATGTATAATTTTGAATGATTTAAAAGGCTTTGTTATTTGATTAATAGAAAGACTCAATAATAAGATTAATAATTTAGTATATAATTTAATCTTTGATAACTTTGTAGTTTCATAGAAAACATATAATTAATGTACTATTAATATATTCTTTTTTACTCTTTGCTCTGATTATGGTCATAAAATTTAGAAGAGAAAACCAGTTTTTTTTTTGTTAATAAAACTGTAAATTATATTAATTTTTTATGTAATAATAATGATAATGAATTTTTATGTAATTAATAAATTAGGTTTTTTTATTATTATAAAAATAAAACTTTTTCAAAATAAAAAAATAATTTAAAAAACTTTGATAAAATAATAAAAAATATTATATTTGTTTTCACAAAAACGGTTTAAGTGTATTTAAAAAATTAATTATTATAATAAAAATTTTTTATTTTTTCTAAAGCACTTAATTAAATGATTAAAAAAAATATTATATATTAGATAAAAATATTATTAAGTCAATTTTTTTAAAATTTAAGCTAATAAAATTATATAAAAACATATTATATTATTAAAAATTTTTATTGTAAACATTTTATTTATAAGAATTAAATAATCTAATTTTTAATATATAAAACAGTATTATTAGTTAAAAATTTTCTATTAAATACAATTTTTTCTTAAAATGTCAGTTTTAATAACAATATTATACAAATTAACTTGAAAACCAAAACTAATAATAATATATTTTAATTATTGAAATAAAATTAAAAAATAAAACAAGTATAATTCTATACTTTAGAAACAGCTTATTGATTTTAAAAATAGTACAATCAGATAAATAATTTATTAACTTGGCTTTAAAAATGTTTTTTGAAATTAAAACATTTTTTTGATTAAAAAAAAAAAGAATTTAATACTGTTTTTTTTTAAACCAAACAGCAAGCCAAAAAAGTATTTGAAAACACATATAACTTAAAATATACAATATTATATTACTATTAACAACAGATATTAACTTAATATCAAAGATCTTATTAAAAATAATTAAAGTATTTCTAATATTATGCAAAACAATAACAGAAAAAATAAGACTAAAACTTAAATTTACGGAAGACTTTACAATTTTAAAAGTAATAAAAAAACTCAATAATCTTAACATTCACAATAGTATTCAAAATAACTTGAAAAGTATTAAAATAGAGATTATTCATCTAAAAAATTTTTAATGGCTTGTAATAGTTGTCTAAATATTATTAAAACTAATATTTTCTTTAAAAATAAGAAAAATAATATAACAGATTGTTTAAGATTAGTTATTTGTTAAAATATAGTTTGTTTTGCTTTTAAAACCAAAAATAATTAACTGAAAATATTTGCTTTAAATAATACAATTTAATGCTAATTAAATTTAAACTTGACAAATATTTATTATTATTATTATTATTATTATTATAGAAAATAAACAACTGATTTTTATTTACGGTCATAATTAAACTAAATATTATAATTAACAAAAATAAAACAGTATCAATAAAAGTGCCAACAACACCAAAAAAAATCAAGACTTTATTTTCTATAAAAAAAAATTGGCTTTATAACAACAAAAGTGATTTGAAAAATATTAAAAAAACTGCATTTTCAAAAATTATAAAAAAGTGAATAGTTTTAATATTGTTTTAGCTTTTTTGGTCATTTGCACAAATAAAAAAAAGTTATAATAGAAAACAGTTTTAATATTGGCTTACTATTAAATATTCTAAAATTCTTATTAGTAATAACAATAATTATACTAAAATTGTTTTTAATAGGTTGTTTAAAAAGTACTTTAAATAAAAAAAACTTTTACTTAAAGCCAAAAAAAGTGTTTTGGTCTAACAGAAAGCTGGTTTGTGTTTTTTATTAAAAAAAACACTTTTTTAAAGCATTATTTGTGTATTTTTACTATTAAAAAACTGCTTAATTAATAATATTCTCAGATATTTTAGAAAAAAATATAAGATATTTTAAGCTTATTTTTTGTTTTAGTTATAAACATAAAACTTTATTTTTGAGACACAGTAAATTTATGATAGTACAGAGGGTGTCCAAAAGTTTCCGAACAAACTTTGGAGTAACATTCCACATGCTTGAATAATTAGAAAAGCACGAGTTTATTACTAAATTAAGTTAGTTAATTATTTAATTACGCGTTTTTTATTTTTTAAACACGTGTATAATGTTTTTTCGCGACGCGCATAATCGATTTTATTCATACTCGTTTTTTTATAAAAATGAAATGTAACGCGCATATAAAATTTTTTCGTCGTTTTTATTAAAACGAAATGGGAGCAAAAAAAGAATTAACGATTGCTCAACGTAATACTATATGCTTATTACAACAGCATGGCAAGAAATATCGTGATATTGTCAACATAGTCAATTGCAGCTTGACAACAGTTTCGAATACAATAAAACGATTTAAAGAAACTGGTTCAATTGATTCAAGACCTCGTTCAGAACGTCCACGTTTATTTCCTCACCAAAAATATCGCCGACTTAAACGTTTAGTAACACTTAATGGAAAAAATCGTCGTTTATGTATTGCAAATATACGAACTCTTTGGAAACGAAAAACAAAGCAAACTATTTCTCTTAGAACTCTTCGGCGTGCTCTTAAATCGGTTGGATTACGAAATCGTTATGCAAGAAGGAAACCTTTAATCTCACCAGCAAATATAGCAGCACGTCTTGCTTGGTTTATTAAACATCAAAATTGGACAAATCAAAAATGGGCAAGAGTATTATGGAGTGAAGAATCAACTTTCTCTCAATTTCAACACAATCGGTCTAGTAAAGTATGGCGTGAACCATCTGAAGAATGGCAATTGTCTTGTGTATCAGCAACAGTCAAACATAGTCCAAGTCGAATGTATTGGGCTTGTTTTTCACGACAAAACATTGGACCAATTGTACCATTATATCAAACGGTAAATGGTACTAGACATGTTGAAATTCTTAACCATTATGCCTTACCAACTTTACAACGCATGTTTCCTAAAAACAATGGATAGTTTCAAGAAGATAATGCTATCCCTCATCGATCAAAAACTGCCAAAGAATTTCATAGCAAAAACAAGTTACGTATTCTTTCTTGGCCTCCTCAAAGTCCAGATCTCAATCCAATTGAAAATTTATGGGCTATAGTAAAATGTAATATTCGTAAAAAAGAAAAACCGCCAACTACTCTTAAAAAACTTGATAAGTATGTTAAAGAAGCTTGGAAAGCAATTCCTAAATCAACGATTATAAAATTAGTTGATAGTATGCCTCGACGTATTCAAGCAGTAATTATAGCACAAGGAGGACCAACAAAGTATTAAAAGCTTAATAGAAAATTTAGAAAATTACTATAAAATTATAAATATGTTGTTTATTTTGTTTTATTTTATAAAAAAATAAATATTATTGTTAAATAAAATCTTGTTCGGAAACTTTTGGACAACCTCTGTAGATTAAAAAATGAAATTAAAAGAAGCATAATTGGGCAAATTAGAGAAACAAAAAATTATGATCAGTTTAATAAAAATTTCAAAATTGTGGACCATCATAAAAACAGATGAATTTGAATTGATATAGGAAAGGGAAAAGAAAGTATTGTTTAAAGCATTTAACCTTTGAAAAAAAAAACATAATCAATAATTTTGAATGATTTCTGGAAAAGTATATATGAAATGAATCATTTGTAGACAATGAGTTGCATGATATTGTTTTTGTTTTAGGTTTTTTGAATCAGTTAATTATGCTCATATTCTTAGAATTATTTAAAGGAGTCCTCAACTATGAGATTAGGATAAGAACTAAACTTTTAAATCCAATAAATAAACGGTGAAGTTGATTCAACATTAGTTTTGCACTTGAAAGGAGTTGATATCGGAAAAAACCATTAATATTCATTCCAGTCCACCTTGGTGAGAATTTTATAGATTAAATATTTTCTTAATTTTAAGAATGAAAGTGTATAAATTTATTTAAATAATAATAAAAAAGGTTCCAGTCCAACAAAATTCCTTGAACATATAAAAAAAAGAAGATAGTACAGATTATAATGGAAAAAACAATTATCCTTCCTAAAACAAGTTTTTTTATGAATCTTGGAAACTGGTTTAAACAGCACAATATTCTTTATTATTTTCTACGCTTTTAGAAAATTTTGCCGTTTTAAATGTTAATCTTTGTCAGTTTAAGAATTAAAATGAAACCGTTTGTGTTGCTATTGCAATTGGCGTTTTTTTTTTTTTTTTACAAAGAGATTTGGCTTCTCATTTAGGACGAATTTGAATGAAATCTGGTCGATCTATTAAAAAATGTCGGATTCCCTATTTTAGATTAAAAATGGCGAACAAAGTAAATAGGATAAATTAATTATTTTAGTTTAGGTTTCCGGTCAAAGAAGTAATCATAAGTTTAGCAAAAATTTTTAGTCAAGACTCTTTTTTGAGTTTCGGCTGATACGGAAATAGAAATAGGAATTCCACTTTGAAAAAATATTAAAAAAAAAAGAAAGACTCCTTTTAAAAGCTCAGAACAAAAAAACATTGATCAAATTCATTAAATCTTATATCATCGAAACTCTCCAATAACTGATAAAGTTTATCCACATTATGAAAAACCTTGAAAATGAAAGATATCGTCCAGACGCTCATGATTGTAACGATTGTTCTTTGTGTCAAACTAGCATCAAGAATAAAACAGTGAATAATTGTGCAGCTTGCCAATTCCTTTTTCTAGAAGAATTTCATAAAAACTTTTCAAGTGGGAACGAAGCAGTGGATGAAATAGTAAAAAATCCAATTTATCTATCAGCTAATAATAAAGATGAAGGAGTGAATTATTATGAATGGATTCCATGGGGACGTTTAGAAAATATTTCCAAGATTGCTCAGGGAGGATTTGGTTATATTCATAAAGCAACATGGGTGGATGGAATGATTAATTTTACCACTGTTTCGCATAATGGTGAAGTGGGATTCGAAAGAAAAGGACGAAGAGATGTTGCGATCAAATTTATAAAAACATCAAATCAGAATAATGAAGATCTTTTTAAAGAGGTATTTTTTTTTCATTAGTCAAACGTTTTTCATCTTCAAGTTAAAATCAATGTTTTTATTGCTTATTTTTCATTATTTTTTTTTCGATCAAGTTGTATATTCAAAGGCTTCTATTAGCAAATAATACCGATAATGTGTCCCATATCATCCAAATAATAGGGATCACGCAAAACCCTGCAACACTCGATTATGGATTAGTGTTAGAATTTGCTGAGCATGGAGATATGCGAAATTATTTTTCATTAAATTTTTATTCAGATCTTTGGGATTATAAATTGAAGATAGCGTGGGCTATAGCTTCTGGACTTTTTAGGATCCATGAAGTTGGAATGGTTCATCGTGATCTACACTCGGGTAATATCCTAATATCTGATAAAGGATTGGTGAAGATTATTGACTTTAGATTATGTCAAACTATAAACAAAGAAACAACAACAACAACAACAACAACAACAACAACAACAACAACAACAGAAGAGAAAGGAATATTTGGAGTGATTCCATACATTCCACCAGAAGTCTTTAAGGGTGAAAAGTTCACCACCGCTGGTGATATTTACAGTTTAGGAATGGTATTATGGGAATTAGCAACAGGAAAGCCTCCCTTTCATGATCGTTCTTATGACAATTTACTTATAGTGGAAATTTTAAATGGTGCAAGACCTAAAATTACCTCACCCCTCGTTCCACCTTGTTACGCTGAACTCATTGAAAAGTGTTGGGACGTGAATCCATTGAATCGTCCTACTGCCAAAGAAGTTTCGGATAAATTGAATGAACTTGGCAAATTTATAGATGACGCATTTACAGATGAAAGTCCTGAAAGGTTACAGTTTAAGGAATCAGAAAAATACATAAATGAAATGGCGGAACGTGACGATATAACAATTATTCATCCGGGAGCAGTTTATACCAGTCGTGTTTTAACATTGCAAATTATTGATTTTTCTACAGGTTTGTTTCATTTAATTTAATTTAATTTAATTTAAATAAAGGTAATAATTAAATTAATTGATAAAAATTTATTTATTTTATTTAATGATATTTTTAAAGCAGAAATTATATTTCTCCCTGCAGGTAAATAAATCAAGAAAATTATTTAACAAATAATTTTGATAAATTTTTTAACGTTTACTTTATTAACTTTTACATATATTTAGACGATTCTTAATTAGTAATCTCAATTTTTTTAATTGATACATATAGATGTATTTTGATAAAGGGATATACTTTAAGAACTTAAATACTTTATTTAAAAATATCTCTTATCTCTTAAATTATTAAATAAATATTTTCACAAAATGAAATTTTTTCAAGATTATTTATATTTAAGTATCACAATTTAGTAAAAACAATGTATTGAAAAACCTGTGCAAAGTAATCAAAAAATAGAGTCTTTGTTAAAATTATAAAAATATATATAATTCAAATTTTTGAAACCTTACTAGTCAACTCTTAAATTCAGTAGTTACAGAAGCAAAAAAATATTTAAAATAAAAATAAGAAAAAATGAAAGAAAGAAAAAAAAAATCTACATTTGTTTATTTCAGTACACCTTAAACATTGTCCAACAATTTAATGATTGCAACAATGAAATAATAATAATAATAATAATAATAAGAATAATAATAATAATAATAATAAAGGGAAAAAATTATTAAAAATTATTTATTTAAATGCTGACATCAATAATTATATTTGAAATTAATTAAATTTTACTAAATAAAATAACTTTGAAAAATTCTTAAGAATGCTTGAATTTTGAAAAATATATTCTCATTTCTTCCCCTGAAAACCTTTCAGATATTGTTAAGAGAACGGTATAAATAAAGGGTTATTAGAATGAGTGACCAATTTTATTCCGCTTTCTATACAAATGATGAATCTCTTACGAATCAAAGCTTATCGAGCCATCACGAATATAAGAAATATAAATTAAAACAAGAATCCATTATTTTTCCTTCCCTAAATCTTAGCAGCAGTCAAAAAAATTCGTCTGAAACCACTTTAGAAAAACGACATCAACCCACTATAGAAATCTTTTCTTCTTTACACATACAATTCATCCAATTTAAATCCAAATACTTTATCCTTTTCTATTTATTGTTAACAATTACTTTTATCGCGGTTTTTTTTCGAGGAAAGACAAACGTAACCCCTTCTAAAAAATTTTCCGGTGAAATTAAAATTTCAAAGAGATATAATAAATTAGAGGTAATTCTCAAAAAATTTTTATTTCTTCAAATTAAATTTTAAAGTTTGTTTTTATTTATTTAATATAGGGAGTTTGCAAAACTGCCGAATGTATCCGCATTGCTAATTTAATTCTTGCAGATCTAGATCTTAACGCAAATCCATGTCAAGACTTTCATCAATATACCTGTAAGTCAATATTGCTCATTTTCAATATTGGTTTTGTCTCAAATACCCTTTTACAAAATTTAAAATCAGGTGGAAAATTTAATACTAATCACCCAATTCCGGAAGATGAAGCAAAGGTCGATTTTTATAGAATTCTTTTTAAGGACAATAAAGTGAGTAGTGCTTTTATCTTATTTTCGATGGATTGAAAATAAGCAACTATAGATTATGATATTTTATTATACAGAAAATTTTGCAACGAATTCTAGAAAATGGCACTATTTCAACTAAAATTCAAGACAGGCTAAACCTACAAAAAATTCAGTCCTTATATCAATCATGCGTAAACGAAACTCGAATTCAAGAACTAGGAGTAACCCCATTATCCCCTTTGTTGTCTCAAATTCTTCTTCTATTCCCTCTAGACCAAAAAAAAAATAACTTAAAATCTCAAAACTCTGAGACAGCTGCAAACATAAAAAGTTGTCGTTTAAAAAACACCTTAGCCTATCTTAACAATATCGGAATCGATAGTCTTTTTATGTTCTCAGTAAGCCCAGGTACTCGTGAGCCCGAAACCTATGTATTGCATATATCCCAACCTTCGCTCACCCTACCCTCTAAAGAATATTATGAGGATAAAGAATTTATAATGATGCTTAAAAATTCAATTGCGGAACTATTTGGAAAGGTTCTTGGTGAAGTTGATGGGTTTTGTGATGCTAAGAATAATCGGCGTATTGCTCAAGAAGTTGTTGATTTCGAAAAATCATTAGCAAAGATTTTACTTCCACCGTAAGCTTTTTGGTGTTTGACCTTCGATTTCTATTAGTAGCTCTTCATTAAAAGTCTATTATTATTTGAAAAATTTAGCGAAGCACTTCTAGACCCCGAGGCGTTATATAATCCCTACAATATATCATCTCTGCAACAATTAAGTCCTGCTATCCTCTGGTCCGAATTAATAAAAAGTCAATTGAGACTTAACACTACACTACCTAAAAGAATCATTCTAGAGTCAAAAGAGTATTTCGCAAACCTATCCATCCTCATTCAACAAACTTCCACCTCAACTCTACGAAATTATTTTCTATGGCAAACTATTTTTAAATATGTTGAATTTTTAAGTGAGGATTTCAAGGCACTAGGGAGAAAGATTTTGGCCAAAATTAGTGGGATTAATGAAACCGTGATCCCACAACGTTGGGAAATTTGCGTGGAAACTGTGGATTCTATTTTAGGGTTTATGATCGGCAGATTTTATGTATTGGAAGCCTTTCCAGGTTAAAGATTATTTCGACCAAATGTTTTTAAAAGTATGAAAATTATTTTTTTTAGTTTACTTTTTGCTTTTCAGGTGAAAGTAAGAAAATGTCGGATAAATTGGTAAATAGAATACGAGAAGCTTTTTTCAGAAGATTATCATTACTTGATTGGCTAGATAAAGAGACTCGAGAAAAGGGAATTTTAAAGGTAATTCTTTAATTACAAGAAACCTCTATTTTTTTTTACCTAATTACAAAGCCTTTTAATTAAGATTTCTTCCTATTTAATTCTCTCTAGCTAAACAAAATGATTCAAAAAATTGGCTATCCAACATCCTCGCCCAACACCTTAGACCCAATCAGCGTCGCTAATTATTACAATGATTTAAAAATTGAGCCGAAATCATTTTTCCAAAATAATTTTCGATCAATTCAATGGTTTCAAAACCGCACCTGGACAAAAATTGGCAAACCAATTGATCGTGGTGAATGGATTTTTACTCCACCTACAGTGAATGCATATTATGTAAATATAAAACCAATAGAAAATTTTTCATAATTCCTGACCATCTCTCCATCTTTTAGGAGGACACTCTTAACGAAATTGCGTTCCCAGCGGGTGTGTTTTTTAATCTTTGTCCAACTAGTCATATTTTATGTCTTCTGAAAAAGAAACTCTATTTATCTTGTCTAGGAATTCTGAAACCACCATTCTTTAGCCAGAAACAACCAGATTATCTTAATTTTGGTGGTATCGGGGCTGTCATCGGTCATGAAATTACGGTTAGTATTTTTTTTGTAGAGAGATTGTTATTTTGAAATATTTTAATCCTTGAAATTTTTTTCGACTCTTATATTTTGCCATAAGCATGGTTTCGATGCCATTGGTCGTAAATATGATGAAAAAGGTCGAATTATTCAGGTAACAGGGAATGTAAAAGCAAAGTTTATGTTTAAATAAATCAAAATTTTATTTCTTTAATATTTATATTGTCGTTTTCAGTGGTGGACCAATAAAACTCTTGCTGCCTTCAACCAAAGAACTGAATGTTTTGTTAGACAGTATAACAATTTCACCATTAAAGGTTCCAAAAATGAAACAATTCATGTAAATGGAAAATTGACATTGAACGAAAACTTGGCTGATAACGGAGGGTAAATTTAAATATAAAAAGTTTAAATAACCATGATTGTCTCAATTTCATTTAACTCTTTTTTTTTTTCACATAAACAGACTTCAGCTCGCATACGATGCTTGGCTGGCTCAAATCAATGGATCAAGTGCTAATAAAACCTTGGATAGAAATTATTTACTTCCAGGGCTTGAAAATCTATCACGTGAACAACTGTTTTATATAAACTATGGACACTCAAGTTGCGACAATGTTCGACCTGCGGAGGCTCTAAGACTGGTAATTGTTTTATAAAAATTTAGATGTTTAACAAAGCTTTCTAAAAAATCTTTCACCTATTAGATTCGTATCGATGTTCATTCTCCCAACAAATGGAGGTTTATCGGTCCATTGCAGAACGATAAACGTTTTGCAAAGGCATTTAATTGTAAATTGGGGACACCAATGAACCCGGCTAAAAAGTGTCAATTGTGGTAGTTGTTCCTATTTATTTTTAAATACTAACAAGTAATCTTAAAAAGGAAATAAATATCATACAATAAATGGTAAGATTACAGTTAGGATCTCCATGTACTAACCGTTTCTGTTTGCATGTACCCATGATCTAGTATAAAAAAATCCAAACAATTCAAAATAAAAATTTTTAAAGCTCAGTTTTCACCTCGAAATTTGACAGAAATAATGGAAAACATGGAAACTTATTTTGTCTCAGATAAACCTTACCAAGCTGATAATGAATTTAAACAGTATCGAGCTAGATGGTTCGGTCTCATTATTTTAATCTTTCTCAACATTTCAAACTCATTATTTTGGCTAGGATTTGCTCCGATCGCAAATATTGTCCAAGAATATTTAAATGTTGGGCCAACAGCCGTCACTATGTTGGCTACAATTTTTTATCTCATTTATGGGATTACTCCTGGTATTGTTTGGGGTCTTGATCGTTGGGGAATCAAGAATGGGGTATATTTCAAAAAAAATTTGATGATGTATTTAATAGATTTTTTTCAAACGAGAAATCTGAATTTTTTTCTAGTTAATTTTTGGAGCAATTTTAAATGCATTCGGTGGTTGGATACGATATTTTGCTATTTTCATTGATAATAAAAATGCAGAATATGCTATTTTGTTTATTGGTCAGGTATACTATGTACATGTACTTATTTTTCATTTTATTTTGGTTGAATTCTCGCTCTCAACACAATTTTGAAATGTAGGCGATAGCTGGTATATCAAATGCGGTTTTTTTAACGATTCCTACAAATGTAAGAATATTAATATGTTCATTTCATGTCAAAAATAACTTTAATTTTCCTTATTTTAAAGTATGCTATGACCTGGTTTAGCGAAAACTCACGAGCCACAGCAAATACGATTGGATCAGCATGTTAGTATTGTTTATTTGGAAATCTTTGATCTAGCCAAAATTACAATATTATTGAGGCCTTTTCCAAATATAAATTCCCATTTCTCAGCTAATGCATTCGGTGCAGCTGTTGCAAGCATCTTAATACCAGCTATCGTTTCTAAACCTGACGAGGTTCCGAGATCGGTATTTTATTCAGTTTACAATTAATTTTTTTTAAAGTACACTCAAATACAGAAAGGGATGATAAATTTTCCTGTTTTTAAGCTTTTAATATGCGCAGTGATTGCAACCATCGTCGCCATTCCCTCATTCTTTATTCCATCAAAACCTCCAAGTTACCCTTCGTACTCCGCCTCTCAACCAATTGAACCATTCGGAACTGGATTCAAAAAACTGGTGAAAAACAGAAACTTTTGGATCTTATTCGCCAGTTTTACGGCAGCTGTTGGATCTTTTAATGCTTTCACCGCCTTGATCAATGATATCTATAAACCATATGGATATAGTGAAGCAGATGCTGGTTAGTTTAAGAGAATTTTAAAAATTGAATTGGATTTAGCAAATCATTACTAAATGTTAATTAATAAAATAGGAATCGTTGAGGCTATAGTCATCATCTCAGGGCTATTTGGGGCGGGTGTTTTTGGATTTATATTGGACAAGACTCACGCTTACAAAACTATTTTAAGATGTATCTCACCTTTGATTGGGATATCTTTTTTCTTGATTACTTTTTCAGGTATTTACAAGCCAAATTTTGTGTTAGTGTTGTTTATTTTGTTATTGTATAATTAACATAGTCAGAATTCAATTATTTTTTCAGTAAGAGAAAACAATTTGATTCTCATTTATATTCTTTCCGCTTGTGTTGGATTCTTGTTGTTTAGTCTACTTCCTGTGGCATTAGAAATTGGAGTTGAATGTAATTATTTTAATTTTTATGATTCTGAACTACCGTTTCGAAAATATCTTCAACCAATTACTTTTTCAACTGGAATTCCTAGGCACATACCCAGTTTCAGCAAACACGTCAGCATCAATTCTTTGGCTAGGTGGTAACTTTGCCGGTGTAATTTGCACGGTGGTTATGGATCAGTTGCGATATCCCGAGAACAAAGGAAATCCACCAGAAAATATGCATAGAAGCTTGTTATTTCAAGGTATATTAGTGTTGTTTTTTACTTTGTTTACGGCAACATTTTATAATGCTCCGAACTTGAGGCATGAAGATGAATTACGTATAAAGTTAAAAGATGCTAGTGTTGTTAAAGTAAAGAAGTCGAAAGATTCTCTTGATTTGGAATGAAAAATTTGACAAGATGGAAAAAAAAAATTTTGTACACACAATGATTGGTTATTTTTACAAAGAAAGGTTTATTAGCATTTTTAACTGGCTAAAAAATAAAATCCATTTTGGTTTTAATTAATCTAAATCATAGAATAGGAATAAGATATTTAAAAAATTTTAAAAGGTAAATATTACAATATTTAATATTTTTGACACATTGAAAAAAAGAAATTTTTTATTTGCCATACTTTTAATATATTATTATTCGTTAAACAGTATTTAATTGTATAAATTAATTTTATGATTCCAATTGAATAATTCAAGACGCCAAAAATTCTCAACTTTATTAAATTCAATATTATTGTATAATAACAAATA
This sequence comes from Geosiphon pyriformis, assembly GCA_016748015.1. Classification (NCBI taxonomy): domain Eukaryota; kingdom Fungi; phylum Glomeromycota; class Glomeromycetes; order Archaeosporales; family Geosiphonaceae; genus Geosiphon; species Geosiphon pyriformis. The sequence continues at coordinate 1,977,893 of JAAOMT010000009.1, forward strand.
ATGAAAGTATTAAAAATATTTAATATTTTTAATATTGACAGCAAACTAATAAAACAATAGTGGTATAAAATATTTTTAAAATATCAACATTAACCTTTTCAAAATGCAATTCTATTTAAGAAAATTTTTTTTGAATGAATGAAATTGAGTTACCCAAAATTTTGGAAATAAATAATAATAATGCTCCCAAGTATGAAATAGAAATAGAAATAGAAATAGAAATAGAAATTTTATATTACAACAAACAAAATAACTATGTAATCAAATCTTATTCTAAAATGGCCAATCGACATAGCCGTCAATTTTTTTTACAGTTGGTGTAATATGGCCGAATAATTGGTACATGTATTTACTTTTTTAGACAGATCCTATTACTCGTTGCCGTAAAATTTCTGCCCAAGTGAATCGGCATTCTTTGTGTGTAATTATGAGCTGGGGTTTTTTATGCTCAGCTCATTTTCATGTTATCTGGTTTTTTGTTGTAGCATGCCCCACGTAATCCTAGAATAAAAAAAAATTTTTTCCAGAAAACTGGGATCCCCTTTTTTTTTTTCCATGGGAAATTTTTATGATTTCTTGTGATACAAATCTAATATTGAAAGTTGAAACCTTAATTTTTGCTTTGTTCCAATGATTACTTTTGTTGGGGCCTAATTCACCACACATTTTAACTTAAAAAATCCCATAAAATTAAAATACAGTAATAAAAGATTTGAGAATAAGTGTTTTGTGCTGCGTTGATATCAAATCACTGTGTTTGAACCAAATTTTTAAAATTCGAATCTTAATTCAGATAATATGAAATTCAAGTATTACATCGAACAAAAATAATACTGATGAAGCTTAATCTTAATGCTACTCAACTTTAAAAACGAATACAGATTCATTATTCTTTAATTAAGGGGAAAAGTTTCAACAACTTTGCGATAAGAAAGTTTAAAATATGTGATAGAAATTTAAATTGCTAGAAAATTTCTCTATATAAAGAGTTTTTTTATGAAATAAAATGAATTCTGTTCTCCATCAACATTTTAATCATTCAAATAAAAATGGGAAACTGTTGTTCGAGTTCCTTTTATATCAAATGGGACAATAAATATAAATACCGAATCCTTTATGGAAGACAATACCATAATATCGAAAGTTCGGACTATTTTCTTCCAAATGATGAATCTGAAGTCAATCGTTTACATCGGTATCATTCCTTTATGAAAAAAGTTTGGGATGGAAATTTTATGGCACCAGTTGACGAAATCTTGAGGAATGGTGCTAAAATTTTAGAGATTGGGTATGTTCTATTATTCTTGTTGTTGCTGTTGCTGTTGTTGTTGTTATTGTTGTTGTTATTGTTTTTGTTGTTATTGTTGTTGTTGTTATTCTTACATGTATCAATATTTTAGAATTTAAAAAATTTAATAAATTCAAATTAATTTTTGATTTTTCATTTCCTAGATGTGGGTCAGGATCATGGACTATTGACATGGCAATCACCTATCCAAATTCCCATTTCACTGCAATCGACTTTTCATCCACTTTCCCAACAAAAAATATACCTGAAAATGTTGAATTCATACAATGGAATTTATTAGATGGACTCCCAATGAAAGATTGTACTTTTGATTTCTTGCATCAACGGTTTTTGGTAGGTGCCTTTACTAAACAACAATGGGAAGATGTGGTTGTGAAGGAATTACTACGTGTGACTCGACCCGAGGGATGGATTGAATTTGCTGAATCGGATGCCTATTGGTCTAGTGATGGTGAAGCTGGGACAAAAATCAATGAAAATAGTAAATTATATAAATTTCATTTATTCAATTCTCAATTTTTGATTACATCAAAGTATTTTAAATCAATCATCTTATTTTCTTCTAATTTTGAAAAAAGTGGAACAGTATTTGATATCCAAAGAATTTTATCCATTCATCACACAAGAGCTACCAAGAATTTTTCAAAACACTAATGGATTTTCCGAAATTCATGAAAAATCGATCACTGTTCGTCTTGGCTCACCAGGTGGTGAATTAGGACAAGAGGTAAGAAAAAAATCTAAACTATCAAAATCACTAATTATTTAGGAGAAGTTATTACAACACTAATTGCTTCTTCATTATGAGAAAGATGTTTTCTTTTGAATCTAATTTATTACAATTATTATCCATCCCTAATATTTAGACGTTGAGATTTCTTATTGACGGTTTGAAAGGTGTTAAGCCTGCACTTAGTGAATTTATGAATATCTTGCCAGAAGAATGGGAAGTTTTAGTTGAAACAATGGAAAGTGATGCGGATACTAATTATACTGTAATGAAACAGCACAGGACTTTTGGCAAGAAGAAGGATATTTGAAAACGAGTTATAAATAATGAGTTAACATTTGAAAATAGCCTATTCATATTATCAGATGAAAATTTTTTATGATTGTAATTATTCCGATAAAATTATTAAATTATTAAAGTAAAACTAAATATTTAAAAAGAAATTTTTATTGGTAAGAATTTTACATGTTTATGGTATGATAGTACCAGAGAAAAAATAAAGGTTGAAAAAGATTTTCTGTCTGTTGTTGCAATTATCTCGTTGTAATAGTGGGTAAATTAATTTCATTTGTTGAAAATGCTTAATCATTTTCAAGTAAAAAACGTAATATTAATTTGTCTTATATGACAAAAAATATATGTTTTAATATTTTACTTGAAATTTTAAAAATCTTCATAATTTTAAATTAAAATAATTAAACTATAATTCACAGAAAATTAATGAATTAAATTAAATAATTGAATAAAAAATACTTTAAAGTATTTATGAAATATTAATTAAATTGAATAATTTATTTTTAACTGCATATTTTTTTTGTAATTTTTACTAAATAATTATTTGCCAATATTTAATTTGTTTCCGTTTAACCATATAATACAACTGTTAAAAATTAATTGATATATTTATATTAATATTTAGCTGTAACTTTTAATGATTTAACATTTTTCATGTCAACCAAATGAGACTTATAATGCTCATAATTTTTCTAATAATAAAATCATTGTAATTTTGCAAAATTATTTATTTATTATTTATTTATAATTAATACTGTTATTAATAATTTCCCGGAAAATTTTTTAACATCAAGAAAACCAGGTCAAATTTCTGTTATTATAAATGAGCTAATAAAAATGATTCTGATTCCAAAAAATTTAAAGATTGTTCATACGAGGCTTTTATTGCTAAAGCTTAAAGAGGTTTACTATAAATATTTATCAGAAAAACTCAACTGGAAGTACTATATGAGAAATTTACTATACATGAGGTGATATAGTTGCAGCTTTTGTAAAAATCCTAACTTCCGAAGAATCTGCTATGCACACTTAAGCAAATTATTTTCGAAATTCAAAATCACATAATGGCAATAATTCATTAACAAGCCATCTTTGTGGGGGAAAAATTGGTCCATAATTCCTTTCATACTTCCCTTCAAGATTTCTAATCTCATCTAACATTAAACCTTGCCTAACTATCATCAAGATAAATCCCAATCGGTTGCGGCCTCCACCCTTAGCACCACCGTCCCCCCAATAAATATCGTTTTCAGTATGCTCAAATAAACGTGCGGTAGCAGTAGAAAGAAGTTTAAATTTTAATTTAGCATTCTGACGATACTTTGCGAAAGAAGCTTTTACCATGACATTTTCTTTGAAATTCATATTTTTCGAAACTGGAGCTTCCCAGTCCTCCCTTTTACAAAAGTCATTAGCCCGCGCAATAGTGAACGCTTCACGAGCCGACCATGCCCCACGTATTCTTTGTTGCAAATATGGGTTGCAAAATTTTTGTGCTTGAACTATCCAATTTGAAATATCCATTTAATATTTTTAAGGTTTATAATTACATTTAATCCTTTCATACTCACAATAGTGCTCGGTACTAGGCCAAATTTGTTCGTCAATCTTCACTTTTGCACTGTAAAAGTTAGTAAATTCGTAATATGGCTCATCTTTATTATAAAAGTTTACTGGGGATTTCCGAAGTTCTCCACGTTTCTGGGAAATTAAGTGGTCCAAATTTAGAAAAAAGTTAAATATACAAGAAAAAACCGATCTGCCCTTACTTACATTCCAGTAACGGATTATGTGGCTAATAGCAAGTCCAACTCCTTCCAAAGAGCATCCGATAACTGCCGTAGCGCCCGCACGAGCAAATTGACCTTGTACATATATTGAAGGACATTCATCGACACTTGGAGAGATCACAATAATATCCAATACTCGGGGATCAAGAAAAGTGCGAATACGTTTTAGAGTCTCTACAGTTATGTAGTTGCTTATTGTTTGACCTGCAAAAACAAAGACACACATTTGCCATGCATTCACCCAGCAGTTGATTGCGGAGTCAAGGACTAAATTTTCTGCAGCAGAAATAACTTCACTACTGTTAGAGTAACAGTAATTCTTAAATAAGCGAAAAATTGGGTGAAATCCACAAACTCGAAATTTGTCAACCGTGCCCACAAAGCTCGTATCAATGTCAAAAGATATAAAAAGGGCCAGGGAATGAACCTCTGAACAACTTTTTTGAATTTTATTTGCAACTTCATGGGAGTTGTAATTATAGTCTTGAGATGCTTTTCGTTTTAAACTTTCCGTGAGTTGGTGCTGTTCCACTTGTGCAGTAACAGAAGCTTTAGATTGAGAATTTGAGGCTTCAATTCTTTGGTTTTTTTCGTTGATTTCTTGAAGATTCGAAGTGAGAGACGGTGGAGAATTAGTCCCATTTTCATATGCACATGATCCTTTTTCCTCTTTAATTGACCCTTTGCGAGATATAGGTCCCTTCGAGTCACCATCATTTTCATAATTGTCATTTGATGAGGTGGAATTGCCAGGTGCTACTAAATTGTCAGCCGATGCTTCAATTCTTTGGTTTGTTTCGTTGGTTTGTTGAATGCTTGAAGTGGGAGACGGCAGAGAATTACATCCCTTTGATTCTTTTTTCATCTTCCTTGTATCTTTGCGAGACATAGGGGATTTCAAGACTTCATCGTTTCCAAAATTCTTATTTGATGAAGGGAAATTGCCAGGTGCTTGTGACTTACCAGTCGGTGGTTCAATTCTTTGATTTTTTTTGTTGCAATGACTTGCTGTCGGAGACTCTACGAGGCTTGTGGCAAAGTTTTGCCCAGTTGTCGGGTCATTGCTCGGTAAGCTATTTGTCCCCTGATCTGAATATCCGTTTTCGCCATTTTGATTTTGGTGATCAAGATCGGAGCTCACATTATTTTTTGGACCATTTTGAGTTCGCTGACAGTCATTTACAGCGTATTTCATTGCATCGGGAGTTGGAGCTGGTTTACATAGGTTATATGATTTAGATTGTGGTTTAAATGATGGTTTCGGCTGCCCCTCTCCCCAACTTATCGCAATCGAATTGCTAAGTTTGTCACGTGAAGTAGAATTCATCCCTGAATGAGCCTGCGACGAGTTATTATTTTGATAGGATGACGACACCGGTTCATTGTCAATTTGTATTAGGTCTCCTGTTGGGATCTCTCTTGGAGAGTTATTTCTAAGATCTAAATTTTTTTTTAAAATTATTGTTTAAAGAGATATAAGAATTCCATTAAATTAAATACTTAGACTCTCGAAATTTTAGAATAGAAAAGAAAGAAAGAATATATCAGAGTCATTACCAAGTGTCGCTTTCAAGCACATCAGACAGTTTCCACAAGTTGGGGAATTAGTCTTCTCGGAATGTCTCACATCTGACACTGGTATATCCATATCTTTAGAAGACATCATCTTCTAATGAAAGGAAGATTTATATATATATATAAGTCGATGAATTTTTTCATCAATCAACCCTTGATTAAATGTCCTAATTTGAGCTTAATTTATTTTTCTCACCCACTGAACTTTATACTTTTAGCATGATGGATTAAAGGATGTATCCTTTTCATTATGTAATAAGCATCAATCATGTCGCAAAAAAAATTTCGATTTATAGTTTGATCCATAGACAATTTAATGATCGAAAAAAGCTTTTGAAAAAAATAATATAAGCTTTAAGCAGTTTTTTAAAATTTCCTTATTTTTTTACACCCATCAATCTTTGGATCCCTTATTTTCAAATAATATACTCTCTTAGTAGCTTTAGCTTTAACTAAGAATTTCAATGAAGTGCATAATTCCTCTGTGTCAAAGTACATGCAATGACGATGAAAATAAACTGTGCAAAAGTCATCTTACAACATTAACAAGTAACTATTTTCTGCACCGAATTTTGAATATGAAGCTTACGTAAGCTTTTTAATAACATTTTGATGGAACTCTTCTGTAACATTAGCGTTTCCAAAAACCTTTCCCAGCACCCACAAAATACAAAATGCCCAGAAAGTTACACACTTGGTGTTGCTCCAAAAGGGAAGCAATGAATATCAAGAAGTTGCCAACAAATTCTTGCATGACTGGATAAAGCCAAATGCTCAAGGTTGATAGGCAAATTTATTTTTGGTTCAAGGAAATTAGCTTAAACGATTCACAATTGAAATCAATGTGAATTGAAATTTAGGGATTGAAATCGAAGCTATTTACACAATATTTTTGCCCTTTGAAATCATGTCACGTTACAACACTTATAAAAAACAAGTTGAAACGAGAATTAATTACAAAAGCATTGGTCTCTCTGAAGCGAACGAAAAGCTTCTTTGGCATGGCACTGATCATACTTGCTCAATTCTTCATAATGCTATTCAATCAAATTTATGCTCCTCAAACAATTGTCCTGGATGTGGTGTATTGATGAATTCTTTTCTTTTGAGCAAAGTGGGAGTAAATTATCAAGGGCGCACGTTTCAACGCCTCGGCCAGGGAATTTACTTCACACCATATTCAAGTAAGGCACATTTTTATGGCCATGGAGGGGTAAGCTATAAATAAATCTATTTTTCAATGGGTGGAAATCTTTCTTATCCAGTTCAATTTAAACATTAAATTTAAATTTTAATAAAAAATCTAACAAGGCTAAGCCATTACCACGGGAAGCGGGAAGAACATGCCGAATTATGTTTTTATCCAAGGTTACTACCTTTAAGGTGCTTTTTCCCATGAAATTAGCTGCGAATTAAGGTTCACTTTATTTTAAAACAATTTTTAGGTCATTCTTGGGAATCCTTGGCAGCCAGAAAAAGTCTCGCAAAATGCAACAAGCCCGCCATCAGGCTTTGATTCTACTTGGGGACGAGTTGGTAAATTTAAAGTTATTCAAATACTTAGATAGCTTCGCCCAATAATTTTTTCCTTTCTTTAGGATATTGCCCTCATGGAGGGGCAATGCTAAATTATGAGGAATATGCTGTCTACAGGTTAGATTTTTTTGAGTGTTGAAATTTCTACTGATATTTGATTTTGGAATTATACACAACTATGATTTTTTTAGGCAAGATGCGTGTTTGCCATCAAATTATGTTGCGTACTCCTATACCTCTACTAGCGAGTGAAATTTTATAGTAAAAGTGTTGTCGTGATTCGGTGTGTTGAGCTCTTTTTATTGAAAAGTTTTGTGGACTTTCTTATTCATTTAATTTCTTTATTTTTTCGAATTTCACATGCTCCTTCAAAAAGTTAATAATGAAGATTGCGCGCTTGCATGTTTCTCTGCTACTTATAGATCCCTTGGATAGTAAAAATTGAGGTTTTCTTGAAATATTATTTTTTCTAAATTGCTGAATTTGACCCGCCTTTCTCTTAGTGCTTGGGTGTCAGTTCCGGAATGCCCTGAGTGGTAATCAATATGCTTAATTGGTGGGAAGCCATTCATCAACTTATTTTGTATGATACTCTTAACCTGCAAGATTTTTTCCTACAAAAAGATTGGCTAAAAAAAATAGGTCTAAAAATCTTGGGGCCGTACAAGGTACTTAAGAAAAATTCAATCTGCCTTCTATGTATCAATGCTAAGGAACCAAGAAGTCGATTAGCACCAAAGGATTAAACCTGAAATTAAGTTTGAATAGCAATTTTTTGATAGATGTTTGCTCTAAGTTGTTGCATGGAAACTTCATTGTGTCAGATTGAGACTCCGAGTTTATCTCCAAATTTTTGAATAAGTCCTTGCAAAATTGAGCACAAAAATTGCAATGTTCACTTATTTTCAAACACTATCGACTGGCAAGCCAAAAAAATGACAATATATATTTTTAATTTAATAATTCAAATATGTTAGGCACTGTGACCGGTATCAAGCGACTTATTTTTTATTTAAATAATTATAAAAATTAAAAATCTGGTTTTGCAACTAAATTATTTCTAACAACCAAAGAAATGTAATTATAACAATCAAAAAATTAATAAACTTAATTATAAATTTTACAAAACCAAATAACTTCTGTAATTGAATTTATAAAAAAACCAGTCTAGAATCGATAACAATATCAAAAGTAATAAACCCATATAATACAAAAAAAACAACAGCCTTAATATAAAAAAGTAAACCATAGTTTTAATAATAATTACATCTATAATGTTTTTGGACTTGAAATAAAAATTGCATATTTTTAACAGCAATTGAATTTAGACAACTGCAGAATAAAACAAGTTTGATTATTTATTTGAAAAATTATATTACAAATTTTAAGGACTATATGGTTATAAAGAAAATTAACCAACTTAATTTTAAAAATATTATAAAAGCCAATTACTTTCTTTTAGTTAAAAAAAAAAAAGATTCTAATACTATTTTTTTTATCAAAACTAACCAGCAAGCATAAGTAACTTTAAAAACTTTGTAACTTTTAAAATAAACAATAACATTTTATTATAAACTCGCAAATTTCAATTTAACATCACATATTTTTACCAAAAACTTGCAAAAAATATTACAAAAAACAACAACAAAGAAAACAGAAATAAATTCAGATACTATAATAGATTTTACAATTTTAAAAGTAGTAATAAAGAAAGATTTAATAAGCTTAATTTTAATGGCAATATTTAAAAAATCATAACATTGTTTTGCTTTAAAACTGACAATAATTAACTGAAATTATTTATATTAAACAAGATAGTCAAATACTAATTCAAAACAGTTTTAATAAATATGTTATTGCTGATATTGTCCAAAATGTATTATTTTAATATTGTAAAATATGATTGTTTGAAATTTAAAAGAATTCATAAACAAAGTTATTATTTTTTTAATAAAAACAAAATATTTAAAAAAAGTTTAAATAATATATTTAGAAATTATTGTACTAATACAGATAAACAAAAAAAAATTAATACTATTTTTTGTTTTATTTATTTTTATTAATTTGTAATTATTATGAAAATATCAAGTTAAATTTTGGTTTAATTAAAAATTTTATTAAAAAATAATTATGAATTATGTTAATTATATTATTACAAGTTGATATAACGGTTTAATAAATAAAAAAAACAACAATTATTAAATCAATCAAGAGAAATTTAATTAAGAAAATGATTTAAATAAGTAAATAATTTAATTAATGTAATGAGATTTATAAAAATTATAGTTGCTAATCTTTTTAGAGAGTTAAAAGGTTAAAAAATGTTTATATTGTCAACAAGAAATAATACAATACTATAAATTAAAGAAATCAACCAACAAACAGATTGTTTTTTGAGTGTTACTATTGTGCAATGTTTTTAATTATTACTTATATTTTTAAGAATTAATTAATTAAAACCTTCTTTTTTAGAATTTTTTAAGAAATTTTGGAAAAATAATACAATCAAATATAAAGCAAGAAAAAACTAGAAAACATTGAATGCCCGAAGGATTTTACATGCAGCATGCCCATTTGATATTTAATCAAGATTCTTTATTTTTTGTTGTTTATAAGAAAAATTATAAAAGCTCCTTCAATGGACCATTATCATGTAAAAGCAATTTTGTTTGGGCATAGCGCGAAAATATCCTATATATTCCGGGAAGACTAATTTAACTCAAAAAACATGTAATGGTAAATTTCGATAAGTCTTTTGATCAACTATTTAATATTTTAGTATTAAAGATAAATATTAAAAGATATACTTTATGAATAATTAAATATAGAGAATAAAAAATTTAGAGGTGAGGTATCGCACCAAATGTCCTTTTATAATATTATAAAACCTCAAATAATCTTTTTTAGTTGTTGAAAATATTCGGAAAACTAATCTCTATCTCGAAATCTTATTTCAGTGTGTTGAAGGGGGACACCTTAGAGATTTTTTTGTAACTTTAAAATATCTACACCAATAAGCTATATTTATGAAGTAAAATCAAATATTAAAATCATCCTAGAAATTCGATTGAGTCTCGGTTTCGTCGTAAGGTGCGTAATGTCGACACTTGTCGCCATGTCTATGATTCCCATCGTTCCGAATAGGTTGGAAATCAGCAAGGCATCTAAGAAAGTAACATGTATTCGCTTCAGATCTTTAAGAATGTTTAAAAACTGCATGATGAAATCAAAATTTTACTCACTCCCAACAAAATTCAAATCCGCATCCAGGCGCACGGCAGGTCATATGGTCACATCCACCATCCTTCTCAATATTACTCTTACATTTTGGGCACCGCTTTGTTTTAGAGTCGATGAATGCTATAGTTTCTTCCTCCACCCTCACCCTTAATAACTGCTCTGCCCGTTCTGCTTCACTTATACGACTTATCTGCCCAGTGATAATTTTTCTTTCTTCAATCAAACGCATGGCAAGTTGCTTGGTTAGTGGCTCAAGAAAGCTTTCAAATACTTGAATTTCTTCATCAGTTTTAGGTTCAGGATGACCTTTTTCTAACATAAGTTGAATTCCATAATCATGTACAAGTTCCTGAGCAAGACTCAATATTTCTTCCGTTTCATCGCACTCGGTGCATTTTGAACCAGCTCGGATTGGGAGATCGTGCACAACACAAGATTTTTGACGACATTCTACACATGTCATTATTGGCGCGGCATCTATGCGTAAAGATCAGAAACTTAGTTTCAATGTTAAAAGATTTAAAGAACTTATTTTAATTCTTACCTCCTTCCCAATGAATTTGGCCTGAATCACATTGTGGATTTGAACACCATCGAAAATCGTCCATTTGTGATAGCACTGAATTCAAAGAAAGTTTATGATATCTAAATTCCAAAAGTTTTGTTAGCTTTTCTTTTAAGATGTCAGAGAAGATTCAAATATATTCTTGCTAATGTATATGACCTTTTATAATCTTCTTCGTTTGCAAATCTTTGAACATCAGATTCACTTAAAATATTTCTGCAATCATTTCCATTCGGACATGAAATTTTAAAATTGCCTTTATCCTTTAATTCATGTTGAATGTGTCTTCCTACGCATCCTGTGCAAATACTTTTATCATGAGAGCAATTTGCGGTAACACGTTGAAATTCGGAAATAGCATATGTTTCTGTGCAAATAATGCAGTCTGAAGTTCGCACTTGATTGGCTCTAGATGTCGTTGGGTATAGCCTTCCTTTGAATGCTAAATTTGACGATGATGCTGATGTGGAGGAAACCACTGGCGAAGCGCTCGAGGTCCTCATAAAGTCTAAAAAGGAAGTCCGTTTGGTAGTCGAAGTTTTTCCCTTTGAACTTGAGGCTTGACGTACTGAATTTGCAGCAGGACTTTGCGTCCCTGTCGATTTCCTTGGTGGAAGTTGTGGCCTTGTTGTGTTACCAGTGAGAATTTGAGATCGTGAAGTACCTGATTAGTAAAAATGAGAAGAAAAAAATACGTATTAAATTTATTTGAGATTAGAGATTCTTTAAATAAGATGCCAAGAGGTTGATCGAGTAAATAAAGTAATTTATAATGTAAATCTCGCAATTTTTAAATATGAATGAAATTCCCAGAGTTTAATAACTTTTACTTGGTTGATTATTGAAATAGGACCGAATACTGAGATTTTGAGATTGCATGATATCGTGGTCGGGGTTTTCTTCTTTGGTGGAGTGGTTTCGTCTGTGAAAAGAAAAAGAAATGTTAAAAAATCTGGTCATTTTATTTATTTATTCGTCAGACTGATTTAAAATAGATAGGGTTTCATTTTACGAAAGGAGAACTTTGATGAAGTTGTTGCCGTGTTTAACGTGGGATTTTTGTTAAAATAGCACGACTAAAACTTACTTTCAAAATCAAACTTTCAATTAACAACTAGAAAATTACGTATGAAGAAAATTTGTAGGTGGCAAGACAGAATTTGATTAAATAATTTGATGTCGTATAATTGACATACTCTTCAAAGAAATACTGCACTAGAAAACGGAATGAAACTCCTTTTTGAAATTCCCATTATATCTGTGTTGTGTTACTTGAATTCAATGCGGTGAACAATTTTAATAGGTCCAATTATTATAAGTCTCATGCACCATTCGGGATGTAGCATTCGAATCTCAAATCTGATTGGCGACTTGCGATCATGTGTTTTTAAAAGTACGATTGACCAAGCTTTTCGGAAACTTCCCAAGACAGAAAATTAGTCTCAATTCAAATGAAACTTGACTATATATAGAGACTAGAGAAGTTCCCATTAAAATGTGTGACGATGATTTTTAAGGAGCTCCATTTTCTTGCAATTTATAATTTATCATACATCGGAACAAAGCATGCTGCTTATTTAATCTGAAAAATTTTATTCAAAGTTTAAGCTCCACCAAAATATGCGGATTTCAACAAAATCCTTAGAACTGTTAAATTTCGTAATTATTCAGAATCTAGATAGCAAAGAACCAAAGAGGTTTATTTCCAAAATGAAGATTCTTGGCTCAAATTGTTGTAATCAAAAATTTTAAATTTCTGAATTATAGTTGAACCGATATTTGCAAAAGATTTGATGGATTTATACAAATAAAAAAGCCGAAATTTGAAATCACCCTCTTTTTAATTGTTTCTTACAAATAGAATTGTGATATATTTTTATGGTAAAGAAAAGGAATAAAATCCCTTTCTTTAAAGGGAGTCAATTGTGAAAAAGTTCAGATCGTAAAATTGATTGGGTTCTCAGTTTTCAAAGGTTTAGAACAGAATAGCGGATGTATTTAAATTTGAAACCTTGGCAGACCAAGAATTTTTTCGCAATTCATTTTTGTATTTTGCTCGAGTGATTTCCATAGTAAGATTGATATTAAAAAAATCGAGTACAACATTCCTTTTAGCAAAAAACTTTTTGATTTGGAAGTTTCCCAGTCATTTTTGATTACTTGTATTTAAATTTACTACGCTATTCAAAATAATGTCTGCTTTCACATAGCACCAGCCTTAACTGTATAGATTAGGCTAACATATATCTCCAAATGCTACTCAGGTGACAGAATTATAATCATTACCCTCTCAAGCTCACCACCTTTCGACAGCTGAAATATGGTCCACAAACACTGGAAATATATAATAAAAAAATAAAATAAGTTCATATTTAATAAATTTATTTTTTCAAAAAATTATTAAATTATAAATTTGAAAAATAAGTTAAAAATAGTTTATTAAAAAAATTATAAATATTAGCTGTTAAATTTTATTGATGAAATAAATATATATATATATATATTTCAAATAAAGAAATTATTATATATTTAATTTAAAATTGGATTAACAATTAAATTAAAAAGTGGATTAACAATTAAATTGGATTAATGATTTAATTATTAATTGAATTAATATATAAAATAAAATTTTTTAATTATATAAAATAAAATTATAATAAATATATAAGCAAAACAATTAAGTTAAATAATTTAAAAATTAAATAAAAGTTTAAGTAAAAACCAAACAAAAAAACAATTAAATATTTTTATTCATAAATATGCTCATTATTTTTTATTGTTTCTATAATTTAGTTTTATTTGTGAAAAATTAAACTTATTGAATAAACCTTAAAGTTTTAACAATTGTAAAAACTATAACCAGTATTAACTACATTTTTTAATTTTAAAAAATATGACAAAATGTCAAAACCTGTTAAAATATCAATATATTTTTTTTATAATATAATTAATTAAGATGTAAAATTGAATTTATTATCATAATCAAAACTTTCAATATTTGCTAATTATATTTATATTTTTATTTAAATTTAATTTATTAAAAATTTTTTTAATAATATTAACATCGTCTTTAATTAAAAAAGTTGTTAAAGTTTCTTGTGAATTTGAAACATTACTTAAAGAAAAAAATTAATATTGTTATTTTCTGGTTCAATAAATATAGTACCATTTAAACATTTTTTTTATGAAGTAATAGTTTGAAAATATTTTCTTCATAAAATTCAAGTTTATGTTTGATATTTAAAATATAATAAAAATGTATATGTGCTATAAATTTTGTACATTTTATGTAAAGAATTGAATATTAATTTTCATAAAACTATCAAAAAATAGACCTATTGGACAAATTTATAAGTTTTAACAACTGTAATAATTATGATCAGTATTAATTTTATTTTTAAAATTTAAAAAACATGTCAAAATGTTAAAATTTTAATAGTAAAAAGTCTTAATAATTACAATTATTATTAATAATTAAAACTATTATCAATAATAAAAATTTATAAAGTTATTATATTAAAAAACCTTTATACAAAAAATACATAAGAAATATGACATTGAACATATTTTTTATAAAAATATGTTCAATGTCATATTTATATAGAATTTAAAATTTTCTTATATTCTACAAATATATATATTAATATATATTATAGTTTTCTGTATACATTTTAATTATTACATATATGCTTTACAATTTTTTAATATATTCTAAGCAAATACCAAATAAAAATTTTATATTTCTTATATATTTTTAATATACATTCTACTGTATAAAATTTTTAATAAATTTATAATTACTAGTTGAATAAGGTAAATTTTTCCTAAGCAAAATTCAATAGATAAATTAGTAGAAGTGAAGATAAAAATATAGATTAAAGTTTATTTAAAAAACTAAACAATTACATCTTTTATTTAATCAAATAAAAACCAATGTATTAAAAAATCAGAAAAAATAATTTCATGTCAAGATTTTTTATTAACATGCTTTTGACATTTTGATAGAGTTTTTAGTATTTACATAGTTTTACCTTTTGACAAGATTTCCCCATATTACCAGAGAGGTTTTCCGTTACGCAAAATAGTAAAAACCCTTTTACTAATGACGAAACCCTTTTTCATATGCCAAGAAGTTTCTTCGACAGCTCTATTTAAAATATGATAGGGCCAAATAAAATTTATAATAAATTTACTAATAAATTAGCAAAAGCAAAAACTTTTCATAATATTTTGCTAATATCCATCTTTTTTGTTACTATCCAAAAATTTAATTTCTATTTGATCAAAACTAAATATATAAAGTCTACACATTTGTTAAGAACTCAATCCAAGAAAGTTATGTTTCAATATTATTAAAAAACTGATTTTTACATAATTCAAATTTCTTTTGTTTTGATAAAAATTTTCATTGTAGTTCATAATATTTTGTAACATCAATTGTATCAAAAGAAAAAATATGTCATTTTTGCTTCATTTAATAGTAGCTTTAAATTTAAACTTTTTTTTCCTACCCAACGGATTAAAGTTGTTTAAAAAACAAAGAACAAATCAGAGATATGAAGATCAAAAATTGGTAATAAAGAGATGAGAAATATGAATTCGAATTTTAAAAGTTTTCAAGGAAATAAAATGATTTCAAATCAATTTCTCAAGAATGATAAAATATTTGATACAAAAATTCAAACCCTATTTTCTACTGGTATTTTGGTAGTTTTCTCCTTTATTTTTGTAGCTACAACTATAATTTCATTTCCTTTTACAAATAATTGCGTGACTAATAAATTTCCAATAGATTTTCAAACTATCCCCGAATTTTCTAATATTGATAATATAGGACATGAGAAGATATCGTCAAACTTTTCAAATTTAAATAATTCAAAAAGAGATTTGCCAAAATCTAATTTAAGCATTTCTCGACAACGACGTTCAATAAAATCTGACTCTTTAACAAATCCCCAACCATTAAAAAGTTTAGTTAAAAACAAAAGACTTTTAAAAGATTTCAAAAATTTTGCTCATTATGGGCAAAAAGCCGATTGTCTGCATGAGGATGAACATCTAATGACCCCAGCAGGGGCTAAAGATCTCGTTTATGGTATAACAAATAAGTGAATTCTATTTTTCAATATTTTCTGTTTCACTATTTCATTTTTACCTATTTTTCTTATCTCGCAATTCAGCCAATGTAGTTCTAGTTAACGGAACTATCATTTTATATTTTAAAGCAAAAGAGGCTAAGAAACAAGAATGGATAGAATGGCCAAAAAGTTTGATTCAATATGGTAGCCCAGGAGATGGTAATGTAGATTTTTTAATGTGGACTATTTTCGAAAGCACGCGTCAAAAAGTTTCGCTCATGATTATGCCATTTCTGAAGAAGAATTCAAAAATCAGGATTGTTGGGCATGGTGTTGGTGGTGGTAGGATAAAATTGGTTGAAATCTGATAATTTTATTTCGATAATATTCATTTAAATTATTATTTTAATTCATTTAAAATATATTATAGTTTATGGGGTATTCATGGCTTTGGAAATTCAAAAACAAACACAGGTTCAAAAAGATATAGCTGTCTTCACTTTTGGATCTCCTCGTATGGGAGATCGGTTGTTTGCTAAATACGTAAATCGACAAATCAAAAAGGTTTATCGAATTACTTATCATGACGATTACGTTCCACAATTTCCAACAACCGTTGACATGAAAGGATACTGGCATCACGATACAGAGTATTGGATCGCACCACAATGTGAGTGTGATTCAATTGAGTTATTCGAATGTCATGGTAATTGGGTTGGAAATCAGCAGTATGGGTATTCCAATGAGTCTAAGGTAGGTTTTTCGGGGTGGGGGATTTCTGTATTTTAGGGATATAATTCATAATGATGACTCTTGTTTTGATGAAATTTTTTTTTAGGATTGTAATCAATTGATACCAAATTTATTTGGGGACAAAGAGTTAACTCATTATGGGCCTTATTTTGGGCTTATGATGGTATGTCAAGCAAATTTTTAAAAATAATAATGTTCAATATATCGAATTTAAAATATGAAAATGGTGGAAAAAGACGAAATATTTTGCATTGTGGGACAAATAAATAATTGTTTTTACATTATTATGCAATCATTTGATGAATGTCACCCCAAGCAAATAAAATTTGGGAATCAAAGAATTTAATCTCACCAACCTATCCAACACAAAACCATCTGAATAGTTTATAAAAAGGAAACCATTTATGAATATCAGTCATGAAAAAATATTTTTTATTTGTTAATTTTAAAACCAAATCAATTTGTTGCTCATGTTTCATTATAATTTCCCTTAAGAGTATGTGAAAAAAAAAAAACGATAATCAGAAATATACCTTATCATCATTAAATATAAACCTTAAATTAATTTTATTTTTTAATTAAATTAAGAAATATGCTATTCTATTTAATTTTTTGTACAAAGAAGAATTATTGAAATTTGTCACGTTTTGAAAATTGCTTTTAAAAAATTTATTCTTTTTAAATTTTGAAAATAATTTCATTCAAAAATCTAATTCATTTCGTAGGATCTAATGTGTATAAACTTTCTCAAGCAAATTGATTTATCTATGAAATATTTTAAAATATTTAAATAATATTTAGTTTATAAATTAATAAAATAATTGTATAAACAACATAACTGTAAAAAATTTTAATAAAAAAGAATTAATAAAGTATGTGGGAATGATTTCATCATTTTGAATATTTTTTTCAAGTAAAAATTTATTATTCTAACGAGAAAAAACAAACTTCAAATGTGATCAATATTTTCTAAAATAATCGCAGATACATTCGTTTATAGTCTTAGCTAATTGGGTTGAAACTATAAAAAAAAAATTTCAAATTTCTTGTGTGTATGGGAAATTTTCATAATGATATTTTTTTCCCTGACATTTAATTAATATGAAACATGAAAACACAAAAAAATTTTTTTATCATATTATCAGTTAAGTTATAGTCATCTGCTCCAGTAGTGCCAGTATCCTTATTCGCCTTAGCTAACAAAGCAGTTCATTTTCATGTTCCTTAAGTGTCATAAACCATTGTTTGATATGTTATCGAATGAGTCAAAGTGAATTAAAATCTTTTAGATTCAAGGATTTCATGATAATCAATTATATCCAAAAAAAGAAAAAAAAAACTTGAAAATATTTTCTCCTTTTTAAATTTACTAACTAAGTTCGAATTGTTTTTGAGTTAACTTTCAAAAGTTTAAAACTAAAAGGAATAATTTTATATTTAATCTTTTTCTTTTTTCTTTTTTCTTTTTTCTTTTTTCATCTGGGCGATCACAACCTAACAATGTTAAAGTATTTATGATGTTGATTCTCTCATGAAAATTTATTTATTATTTATAATGTCCTATGTTCATAATTTAATAGGGAATTAAAAAGATCGGAAAAATCAAAAACTTAATTAAATCCATTTATCAGGAAAATGAATGATCTTTTATTTAGTCAATAATATTAGCCTTTTATTATATATATCATTTTTGAGTTTTTCCTCATACAATAAAAAGGTCAAGTTTTATGTGTATAATTTGAAAAAAGTTACACGATTTCATCCCTAGTGTATATAGTTTTTTAGTCACACGAGGTACTTTAGGAAATTCTGATTGTCTGCAGTACATTGTAACTTGTTTAAGTTGTCAAGACATGTGAGTGCGTGCTTGTTTTGCACTAGCCTTATTAAATTGAGTTGGGGATTTTTTAGCCAGTAGTAGTGGTTATCTCTCTCTCTCTCTCTCTCTCTCTCTCTTGACCAGCAAAATTCTTCTTTATGAGATGACAGACAACTGTGATATAAAATATTTAAAGGTTATTAAAATTAGTGCTGAAAAGAGATTTTAAAAAACTTGGTGCAAGATAATTTTCATTTCTTTAAAAAATATCATTTTCGTTAAAATTTTATTCATTAATTTTTTAAAATCCTCTTTTCAACTTTTACCTCTTATACCGTTCCCAATCTTTTTTAAAGCCGAATGAATTTCTTTATTTTTAATAATAAAAAAAGAAATTTTTAATTTTGGGAAATTAAATAATTTATGGTAAAATCCTGAGACCATGTACCAAAAAAAAAAAAGCTGTGCCAAATTGATTCATGAATTTTTTTGTGATAGACAGTCATTCTAGCTGATTTATTTACGATTAAAACATATCTTTACATTAACCAGAAAAATGAAGAGTCTTTTCTTTCATTCAAGCCGTTTATTTGTTATTGTAGAAATGGCAAAAAATTATGATTGGCATTCGTACATAGTGTGACTTGTTTCAATATCAGACAAAGAACCATAAAAGCGTTATACTTTGTCAAAAAAAAAAAAAAAAAAAAAAAAAAAAAAAAAAAAAAAAAAAAAAAAAAAAAAAAAAAAAAAAAAAAAAAAAAAAAACAGTTTCAAAAAAAGAATCTTCAGGGATCTTGAATGCCGTTTCAATAAAGTTACACTTTTGAACAAGAAAAACTGCAATAATTTGATAAAAGCATTATATTCTTAAAGAAAATGTAATCACTCTCTGTGTTTTCTGTACGTTCAATAATTTAAATGCATTTTGATCGCTACTTAAATTTATTATTAAGCTGCTGCAAATTATAAAACACAGCCCACCATATACATTGATATGATCATAGCACACAAACCTGACAACTGTGAACCTGTAACCACCAGAGGAGTAGAAGGGATCATTGTCTCAGACAAAAAAAGAAATAACAAAAAAACGTGGAAATTATCAAAAAACTTTTTTGCTATTGGACTATCTCAAAAGATTAAAAAATCCCCGTACTTCCTCACACAAATTAATAAAACTCTAAAAGAAAAAAAACAACACTCATATTCTACCTAATTAAGTATTACGAATATTTTTTTCTCTGTATATATAAGCTCAGACATTGACTTACCTTGTATTGAAAAAAAAAAAACGCAACTTTCTCATTTCAATCAATCCGACTAAATTCGGGTAAAAGCTTTTACTGCAATCATTTAGAAAAAGGTCTTGAATAAAAAGTGTTTATACCTTTTTTTCTCATTGTTTCCCTATCGATAGATTTCAAGTATTAACTCTATTATATCTTTAAAAAGTCTTTTTCCAATTTCTTTTCTTTTATTGGACCTGTCACTAAGTATATACTTGACGTACTATACGAAAATAAGTAAAAGACCCTAACACGATTTTTCTATATTACCCCTTTCTCTTTTCTGGTATTAAAACTACCCTTTCCTTTGTTCCTTGTACAAAAAAAAATATTTTCGAAATCGAAACGATACGCGTTTAAACCATTTAGAAAAAATACAAGAAATACACACATAGAAATAGATATAGACATAAACATAGAAATAGAAATAGACATAGAAATACATCTCCATAAAAAGTATTCGTTATTTCTCAAAAAAACTTCCATAAAATGTTAACTTCCAAAACTAACTCACCAACAATTTCAAACAACGATCAAAATAAGGGTCCAGAATACGCTACCCTAATGTTATCTCGTCTCCAATTGCCACATACAAATTCAGAATCACCACAAATATCGAACTCAGGTTCTTACACAACCTTACCCTCTTCATCATCTTCAGGATCCTCAAAACCTCGTCAAATTGCTCCGGCTCCAGTTTCACCGATTAAAAAATCTGATTATGATATCTACCACGTTCCACGAGGTTTTGAAGTGGTCTTGGTTCCGAAAGGAAGTGCTAATAACTCTGCTTCAGCCGCTGCCATACCAATTAATCCAATCTCTCCAGTTTCATCATCATCATCAGACACAACAAAGCCAATAAAAATTCCAACTAATAACTCTAAAAATTCACTCACGAGCTCGTGGCGTAGACGTAAAGACAGCGGTCACATTCCTCGTCCTAAAAATTGTTTCATGGCCTACCGAGAGCAAATTCAACATGACGTGTTAAAAAAGCATCCTGGGCTAAATAATAAAATTGTCTCAGTTATGGCTGCTCAATCTTGGAATGGTGAGTCTGAGGATGTAAAACAACATTGGCGTGAGGTGGCAAAAAAGCTAAAAGCAGAACATCAAATGAAATATCCAAATTATAAATTCGCCCCTAAAAAGAAACCTGGAAAAACTGTTGGAAATGTAATCAGCAAATCAAACACGTCATCAATGAATTCATCATTGCGAAATGATAATCATAACTTTTTAAAACCTGATGATAGATCACACCAGTTTTCACAAACTCTGCTTCATGCCGACGCTTCAATTTCCAGTCATTATCGTACACCATCCGCTGAATCTTCTGCATCATGGACAAGTGATTCTTCTACGAATACAAATTCAGCATTAGAATATTCTAGTCCAAGATCATATTCACCTCCATTGTTTGATGTCGAACATTTTCATCGATCCCCATCACCTCTCCGTTTTGAGTCTAGTAGCTCACAACAGCCTTCATCAACTAGCACAACACCACCACTTCATAATCAACAACTAAAATCTGGTTTCACTTCTCCAGCGACATCATTTACAGATCAATTATATCATTCAAATTTTGATCTTGAAATGTCAGAGTTGCATCTTGAGCAGTTTATCGATACGATGGATTATGAGAGTCATAGTTCAATTGAAAATGAATTTGGATATCAAGACGAACTCCCTTATAGCGGATTCCTTAATCCATCAAGCTCTGCACAACCTTTACTGACAGCTCCACTTGCACTTAATGCTTTGCAAGGAGCGCATCATCATAATCGTCATAATAATAATAATAATAATAATAATCAACAACAAATTCATAACAATAATTGGTTGTAAAACTATCTAGGATCTCTTTGAAAAAAAGACATTTATTAAACAAGAAATTGAGCATTGGTAAATCCTAAAAATTCCCCGAAATTCAGACATTCATAGTATTACATTTATTTTTTGCGTTAGTTTTGATTTTTACATATTGATATCATATTCCATATTGCATTTAATTTCATCAGCATTTTTTCATTTGACACATTGTAATTTCTCTTTCATTCCAAAATCATACATACATACATAGATACATACATAGATACATACATACATACATACATACATACATTCGTTCATACATTCATACATACATACATACATCATCTTGCGTAGGCATTTTTTTCTCTACGAAAAAGCAATTAGCACCGCATTTTTCATGAACAAAGAACATTTGGTGTTTAGCAAGACCCTGTTTCTAAATTTTGTTAAATCTAAACTTTTTTTAATAGGAATTTTTTTTTTGTGATAAACAAATTATTATTTTTCAAGTACACCCACTATTAAGTTTAGTTCAAAGGTAAATGATTCAAGATTAAATAAATATAACATCTGAAAATTACTAAAAATGGAAGCTAAATGACTTACTTAAACAGGAAAACAGATCAACTTTTAATCTATTAGTTAATTGTGTTTCTTTGTGAAATCTCTACAAAGTTTACTTGGTTACTTAATTCGCCTTGTTAGTAATTTTTGCATTGCATCTAATCATCCTGTGGTACAGTGTAACCGAGTATATTATTCGGGAAATGAAAAAAACGTGGTGTCAAGGATGGAAGATCCAAAGATCATTTATTGGATAACCATTTAAAGTTGTCAAAAAAGAATTAGGGTTTTTTGTTTCAAATTTTCAAATTCTTTGTCTC
>JAAOMT010000009.1:2000595-2028149 GCA_016748015.1 Geosiphon pyriformis
TTTTCATTTGACACATTGTAATTTCTCTTTCATTCCAAAATCATACATACATACATAGATACATACATAGATACATACATACATACATACATACATACATTCGTTCATACATTCATACATACATACATACATCATCTTGCGTAGGCATTTTTTTCTCTACGAAAAAGCAATTAGCACCGCATTTTTCATGAACAAAGAACATTTGGTGTTTAGCAAGACCCTGTTTCTAAATTTTGTTAAATCTAAACTTTTTTTAATAGGAATTTTTTTTTTGTGATAAACAAATTATTATTTTTCAAGTACACCCACTATTAAGTTTAGTTCAAAGGTAAATGATTCAAGATTAAATAAATATAACATCTGAAAATTACTAAAAATGGAAGCTAAATGACTTACTTAAACAGGAAAACAGATCAACTTTTAATCTATTAGTTAATTGTGTTTCTTTGTGAAATCTCTACAAAGTTTACTTGGTTACTTAATTCGCCTTGTTAGTAATTTTTGCATTGCATCTAATCATCCTGTGGTACAGTGTAACCGAGTATATTATTCGGGAAATGAAAAAAACGTGGTGTCAAGGATGGAAGATCCAAAGATCATTTATTGGATAACCATTTAAAGTTGTCAAAAAAGAATTAGGGTTTTTTGTTTCAAATTTTCAAATTCTTTGTCTCTGAAAGTGACTAAATTTTACAATAAATAAATTCCAAACATTAAAGAAAAACTTGTATTCAATAATTGAAATCTGAGTACTTTTTTTTTACGATAAAATCTATTAATGTAGAAATGAAACAAAGATGTCTTTCAAATTACATAAAAACTTTATTAATATTAGTTGCACTAACGGGTATACTTATAAATAAAATTAGGAATTTTTGAATAATATACATTTCAAAAAGAGAAAAAGCCGAATTTTTTCTTTGTTCATTTCATTTTTGGTATATCATATTTTATTTGGACGTTACATTTTAAAAGTTTACGAAATATACGTATTTCACTAATTTTGGACTTTTGATAATATGAAACTTTTTGATGAAAATTAATCATTTAAAATTTAATTGCGAGTTTCATTAAAGGTATCGGATTAAGAATACATTAAGTATGAGTCTCGTAGTATCAAAGAGCTTTCTCTTTCTAAAAAGTTTAATAATAAATCTGCTACACTTTATTTTATTATGACAGAAAAGTGATTTCTCCACAATTTGCACTTATATAGATATGCAGCTTTTTTACCTTTAAAATTCTGAACAAGGAAAAATCTAGATTTATCTTGTAACGTTGAGCACGGCATGCATTGAAAAAATATTCCTGCTCTTTGATTAAAGATGATCTCCTATCTACTCTTTACATGACTTTCTTTGTCATCTTTGAATGCATGCGTACAGATCAACACTACCTTTGAATGCGCGAAATCCGGTGCTTATAGCTTCAAAGTACATTTTTCAGAAAGAGTAGTTTAAATAAATTACTGTTATAAGTTAATATGACTGTATGACTAAGCCTCAGCTAAATGGTTTGAAATTTTGAAAACAAAATGTTTGAAGGTGATTGTAAAGTTTAAAATAAAAAGCTTCCTATAATTCTGGATTTGAGTAATAAGAGTTCAATTGTAATAGAACGAAACACGAGCATTACTTTGTTAAAATAAATATTTTTGATGCACGCAATCTTAAAAAGAAATTAAATTTAGGGAAATAATGCTAGCATGCACGATAAAGCTCTCCAAATCGCAACCATTTTATAATCAAGACTGTGTGACTGGGGGTAATATAACTTTGTTCTTAGAATTATTCAGAGACTTTCTACTTTTAATGCCGAATAAATAAATTGAAATCAGAGAAATTAGTTTTCTGAAGTAGATTATTCACTAGTGGATTCTATCTTAAAAAGAAGTATTGAAATAAAGCAATTTAGCAAAAAAAAAAATTCAAATTTAAACACAACTAATTATATAATTTATTATTATGAAATTTGATATTTGAAGGGTTTTTTTATTATATAAAATTCTGGTAATTATTTGGTTCGATTTTTTAGCTTTTTTACAATTACAATAATTATTTTTACAGTTTCCTTTACAATCGCATAAAACTGTTTTATATAAAAAAATAAATATATTTGGTATCTTTTGTGATTATGAAAAATTAGTAGTCTTTGTAAGCATTAATTTTTTCACATGATAAAAATTATTTAAAATTTCTGACTTGCATTCTAATCTTTAAAGTTTAAAGATAAAATTACAACTGATTACAGCTATTTGATTTGGAATTACAACTGTGTAAAAATTCATATCATTTTGCATATGAAAAGTTTTTTATTAATATCTAAATGATCAATATTTAGAATTTCAATTTGCACAAAAATCTCAATTTCCTAAAATATAATTTATTTTGTAATTTCTAATAAATAATTTAATATATTATGAAATTTTTTGAGTTCTTCTAGAATATTTTAAATTTTTTATAAGACAGCCTTTAAAATATACTAAACTCATTCTTTGAATCATAAATAGTGAAGTTCTACACTGGGATTGGAATATAAAAATTCTTTATTAAAAAAAAGTATTAACGTAATATAAATATAAATTCAAATAATATGCATATAGAATATAATTTTTGACAATACACATTATTTAACTGACTCATTTAATCTTTTTTCAAAAAATCATTGCCAGTTTCTGTAACTCTAAATTTACTAAAGATCAAGAACTGATTCTAGGAGGATGGCTGAAAATTATATGCTCTTTACACATTCATCCTGATACATAATTTATAATATGATGCTCTTATTTGTAAAAAAAAAACTGACAATATAATAGTTTTTAAAATTTCTTTGTTTTGACGAATAATAAATTAAAATGATATTTTCCTTATTCTCAGAAAGAAAAATAACTTAATTACCAAGAATATTAACATTTCATACAATTTATCATAATTTTGTTATACATATATTAGCATAATGAGCCTGAAAGCTATAGCATTATTTTTATATTGGTGGAAAAAATTTTAAGAGACTGTGGTATTCTTATAATACAATAAAAGATTGTTTCTATCAATGATAAAATTATAGGAGGGAAGAGATGCCAGTGTGATGCCGAAACACAAATACTTTCGAACATTAGATCAGACCCTGTAATCAAAGAAAGTAAGAAGAAAACATCTATTATACTAGAGTAATATTATTCATTATTAAAAAAAAATTCTAAAGATAATTCTTTATTTAAAACTTAGATTGAAAACACATTTAATGACTATATAGTAAAACTCAGGAGATTATCTTCAAATCAGTTATACTAAAAAAGTTTAGTTACCCCACCCTTTTATTCTTGTATTTACCTGAAATAGAAATGAATAATTTCTGATAAGCCCTTCAAGCAAATTTTATTTTACATATGACTAATTATAACAAGTAGAGGATAAAATTTTTATGTTAAATGTAATTTACTTTTGCCTTTAGCTTATTTATTGGTAATCCGCTATTGGTTACCAATAACGAATTACTGGCATCTACCAACTCAAGAACATAAACATCTATAACCAGTATGAAACTACTAGTATCCACTAACTCACAAATGTAAACACCTATAACCAGAAAAAAATTTCTGGCATCTACCAACTCACAAACATAAACATTCTTAATCAGTACGAGTAATGACTCATGAATTCAAGGAATACCAAAACCCAAATTACCAGTGTTATTAACAACTCAACAATAATAAACAAACATATAATGAATACGAAATACAAAATTGATCACCAAATGACTGAAATTAAATTTTAGAGTTAGTTGGTGAGGAATTGATAATTGTTAGTCTGTTATCCATGTCTTGCAAAAGTGGTAGAGAAGAGATTTGTTTAGTTTTAGTTTAGTTTAGTTTAGTTTAGTTTAGTGAAAAGAAGAGGTGAGAAGATATAACCCAGCATGATTAGCAAAAGCATTTGTAATAATTGATTACAGAGTAACAGGTACTACTTTCGTAATACTAAAGGAGTTATTAGAATTTTCTTTGCTAAGATTCCTAATACTCTTGTATGTTAAAGCTTATCATATTTTTTAATTATTTTTTCTATATCTACCTAGCCTATATAAGAATAAAACTTTATTAGTATATAACAAGGCTATCAAGGAAGGGCCAAAAATGTTCACCAGTTGTCAATTTTAATAAACTCTTACTATTTACTGCTTATTTTGAATTTTAACTCAGAAATTTAAGATAATCAATATAAAATATGTAAGAGATTGATGTATAATAAAATATCATAATTAATATTAGTATTTTTAAATAAAATTTTTTAAATGATAATAGTTTAGTACTAACCTTAAAAATTGCTAACATCAAGCAATAATAAAATAACCAATCAAATATCCTTCTTAAGACCTTTTATATAATGTAATCACTTTTTTTCAAGAAATGACAAAATGAGTTTTTCTTATTAATAAAGAAGACTTCGGGAAAACTTGAAGATATTATCCTTAAATAAATAGGGGCAAAACCTCAATTTCTAACTTTTGATGCTCTAAAAATTACTAGCCATGTTATATATTGCGTCAAAAATAATTTACTGTTGGTTTCTTACAGTATCATATGCTGTATAGAATAAAAGAGAAATGAATAATTTTAAAAGCTAAAGAGTTTGATAAAAAATAGATTATCAATTTAAATTTGGAAAATTAAGTGTACTTTCTACAATAGCATAACCACAAATATAAATCCATTCAATTCGAATTTTGGTGGTGGTCTTTAATATAATGAAAAATTATTTCAAGAATAAAATTTATTATTTGCTTAATATCTTCAAACCATTCTTGATCGACAAGTAATGAGGAGATCTTTTTAATTTCTTGAAAGGAAAATAAAACAAAAATTGTCTGTCTTTGGCTTAATTATGCTTTATTCAAGAGCCCTCTCAAGTTAATAAAATATTTTTGCATTAATTTTATTGTCAAACTTTTTTAAATTTTTCATCTTATTTCAATATTAAATTTTAATCTAAGCAATTTGAATGATAAAACCATTTTTGAAATTGATTATTTATTAGAAAAAAAAAAAGATAAAAAATCAGCGAAAATTGAAAATTCAAGCACAAAGATATTTGAAGAAGGGAATTTTCATATTAAATAGAATTGGTTGAAACCCTTTTTTTTGTTTCTTAATTAATTGCAACATTCTTAACGATATTAAATAAAATACGTATGAATAATTTGTTTGTTTCTTCAGAAATTAGAAAGCCCTATCTGTTTATAATAAAAGATAGGTAAATCTTTTTCAAAGTAAAAAACCTTGCCAAGAATAATAAATTACATAGAGAATAGATAAAATCTTATTTTTAATTTTTTGCTTTAATTGAACTTTTAATTGATGTTTTCTTTTTCATATTTTTTGAAAATTTATAAGGATATTAACCATTTGCAAGTCTAGATAATTTTGTTATATAAGTATTACTTGAAAAAATAGAAACTAGATTGCCGCAATAATCTTTTAGATTTTAATGTTGGAAAATATAATTAAATACAGAAAATCCAAAAATTTATATGCTGTTTAAATTCTGAGTTAACATGTGTAGAAAAAAAGGGAAACTTAAAGTTAATTAATTAATGTTTAATGTTGGCTACATTTCTTGGAGATCTTAAAACCATTTTGGATCAGATTATTTTATTTGACAATTGGATAAAAAAAAATACTAATAATCTTTTATTTTATTAACTGTGATTTATCTAGGCGATACATATGCAATAATTCTATTTGAAATGTCAATGTTCCATTGAATTAGTTTTTTAAAGGTTTGCATCTTCTACAGAAATTATCAAAGACATGGTTTGAAAATTTTGATTGGAAATACATATAATTTTAACTGTCTGATGGTTTTACTAGATTTTTTAAATCAAGCAGAAAAAATAGATGAAAAAACAAAGTTAGTCTTTATTTTCTAGATAATTCGGTATTGAAATAAGTAATATTTTTCAATTCTTTTTTAATATATAAATCAAAATCCTTTTTTTAAAGAATAAAAATCAAAATAAGAGAAACACCAAAGCACAGAATTAGCTAATTTTAGAAAAACTTGAATGATGCTGGATCTAAAAAATTTTGAATTACATACAGTCATCATAAAAGATAACTGATAATTTTCATTTTCTTATTGTTAATTCATCTGTTTCCAAACTTAAACATTTAGAGTGAAAGAAATTTTTGTAAAGTTAATGATCTCAGTATTTATCTATTATGTTTGTTTTTTCTCATGAACTTATTTAGAGTTTACCACCAAAATTTTGAAATAGAATATTAATCTTATTAATTACAATATCTTTAATTTATTATCTAATAATTTTTTATTGTTTGGAAATCGATTTAATGCTGCTTTTTTTTATAACCTCTAAACTGAGTGTTGAAAATTTTTATCATGATCAAATTTCCTTCCCTTTTTTATATATGTTTGAATGCCTGGATAGCATTTTTACCTTATTTTTATATTACATCTCAAAGATAAAATTCTCAAATTTACATATTTCTAGCTGACAAATGGATCCAAAATTTTCAAAACAAAAAGATATATTGTCATGCAACATGTTTTACTTTGACACCAATATATGAAATTTGTTTAAAGAACAATTGACCTTTTTATTGCTTCAGGATAACCGGATTATAATATTGATGTCAGGTAAGCAAAAGTATCCGATTCTTTGTAGAACAAATTTGGAGCTAAGATTTTCCAAGATGAAAAATGACATCTTTGCTGATCATTCATACCTTTTATAGATTAATAGATCTTCTATATCAGGTATTTTATAATCATCAAGTTCTATGACGCAAAATTTCTCTTCCAATACACAAGGGATAGAAAATCGTTTTTTCAAATAAACATCCCAAAAGCCCCGAAATTTGGATTTGTAGCCGCAGCAAAGTATATCCATTGCTGTAAGTCTACAGCACTTCATTGGGTTAAGACCTAAGTGATCAACCAAAAGCTGATCGAAATCGAATCATGGCCCTTAAACATTGTATAACTTGTAAAAAAAAATTCATCTAACCACCACTGATATACAACGGGAAATGAAAAACTAAAGTTTAAATTTAGTATAGACCCTATTCAACAACGCTTATGTGAAGGTAAAGCTAAATATAGCTAAGCTTTCCAAACCTTTACTCACTGACAAACATAAAAAAATTGCTTGCGGTGGGCTAAAAATCATAAAGGTTTTGACTGGAATCGAGTTGTATTTTCAGACAACAGAACATTTCATCTAAACCACCCAACATTAAAAGTTTGACAGTTTTCTGGACGAAAAAAATTATTCCGGCCTATGAAATACCATTAAAGATCAACGTGTGAAACTATTTTACAGCTTTTAACACAATCTCAATGCTAATTTTATCATTACAATATACAAACGACATATGTCTCTTGTAAAACGAATTTATATTTTCAAAAATTTATTTATTAATAAAATTAAGATTTTATTTAGAGCTTTATTATTAGTCATTGTTAAATTACAAGTTTTATTATATATTTCTTTAAATATTGTACACAATAAAACATTACACAAATAAAGAAATGCTAAAAACTTTTCAAAGTTACGTTTATTGCTTTCAAGGTTTCAAGGACTTTTGTTATCTATAAAAAACAAGTATATATATGTATTGTCACATGATCAAGTTTGTATTTGCGATTAATCAAGAAGAAAATGTGCACGCGATAGACCTTCAATTATCTGGTGTGCCGCAAGGGGTTTGTAGAAACATTCCTCTTCAATCGTTAAGAAGACCACGGCCGACTTTCGTTGAACACCTGATAGACCTTCCAGCGAAACTCACTTTGAAAAAGTTACATAAGAACAAAGAGAGAGAGAGGAAGGGGAGGAAGGGAGGACGAAGGCCTTTTGCTGTAATTAAGTCATCTATAAAAAACATGAATATATGAGTATTGTCACATGATCAAGTTTGTATTTGCGATTAATCAAGAAGAAAATGTGCACGCGATAGACCTTCAATTATCTGGTGTGCCGCAAGGGGTTTGTAGAAACATTCCTCTTCAATCGTTAAAAAGACCACGGCCGACTTTCGTTGAACACCTGATAGACCTTCCAGCGAAACTCACCTTGAAAAAGTTACATAAGAACAAAGAGAGAGAGAGGAAGGGCAGGAAGAGAGGACGAAGGCCTTTTGCTGTAAATAAGTCATCTATAAAAAACATGTATACATGAGTATTGTCATGATCAAGTTTGTATTTGCGATTAATCAAGAAGAAAAATGTGCACGCGATAGTCCTTCAATCATCTGGTGTGCCGCAAGGGGTTTGTTGGAAACATTCCTCTTCAATCGTTAAAAAGACCACGGCCGACTTTCGTTGAACACCCGATAGATCTTCGATCTTCTGGTGTGCCGCAAGGGGTTTGTTATAACATTCCTCTTCAATCGATAAGAAGACCACGGCCAACTTTCGCTGATCACCCGATTGATTTTTAATCATCTGGCGTGCCGCAAGGGGTTTGTTGGAAACATTCCTCTTCTATCGCTAAGAAGACCACGGCCAACTTTCGCTGATCACCCGATAGATCTTCGATCTTCTGGTGTGCCGCAAGGGGTTTGTTATAACATTCCTCTTCAATCGATAAGAAGACCACGGCCAACTTCGTTGATTACCTGATAGACCTTCAATTATCTGGTGTGCCGCAAGGGGTTTGTTAGAAACATTCCTTTTCTATTTTTAAGAGGACCACGACCAACTTTCGTTGAACACCTGATAGATCTTCCAGCGAAACTCACCTTGAAAAAGTTACATAACAAAGAGAGAGAGGAAGGACAGAAAGGGAGGATGAATGGCTTTTGTTGTTAATAAGTCATCTATAAAAAAGATGTATATGAGTATTGTCACATGATCAAGTTTGTATTTGCGGTTAATCAAAAAGAAAAATGTGCACGCGACAAGTCCAAGATAATTATAGAGGACAATTATCTTAAAAAATCTCCCGAAAAATTTTTTCTTTTCATTTTATTTTTTAACGCTTAAACTTTTTAACAAGTACAACACCCAGCGAAACTCACCTTATATAGGAACGAAGAGAGAGAAAATGACAGGAAGGGAGAACAAAAAAAAAGAAAAAAGGAGGGAATGGAAGAAACGGGGGACGAAAAAAAGGAAAGGAAAGAATGAAGGAAGGAAAAAAATAAAGAAAGGAAAAGAAGAAAGGGAAGCGATAAAGAAGAGAAGAAGGGAAGCGATAAAGAAAGGAAGAGGCGATAAAGAAAGGAAGAGAAGGAAAGGAAGCGATAAAGAAAGGAAGAGAAGAAAGGGAAGCGATAAAGAAAGGAAGAGAAGAAAGGGAAGCGATAAAGAAAGGAAGAGAAGAAAGGGAGGTGATAAAGGAAGGAAAGGAACGAAGGGAAGCGAAGTGATAAAGAAATGAAGAGAGGCGATAAGGGGAAGGAATGGAACGATAAAGGAAGCAAGGGCTGTTTTTATATAAAAAATTTTTCGAATTATGAGGTCATTCGTTATAAACATAGCCCTGCCTTCGAAATGATGTAATTTTAGAACAGCAGCTCATCTTAACTAAAAAAGGATTGGTTGTTTTGATCAAAAATATTTTTAATCATTATTTTTTTTATGAGCGAAGATAAAGTGAAAGATAGAAAATGTCTATCAATATCTATCTCATGTTAGCGGTGCCAGGTTCACACAAAACTAAATGGGCGTAAAGCACAAACTCCGAACCCTTAAAATTTTTTTAAGCACTAATTTTTTTTATGAGCGAAGATAAAGTGGAAGATAGAAAATGTCTATCAAGATCTATCTCATGTTAGCGGTGCCAGGTTCACACAAACTACATGGGCGTAAAGCACAAACTCCGAACCTTTAAAATTCTTCTAAGCGAGGAATTTTTTTTTGTCATCTCCCTGCCATATCCCTGTTATCATTATTATTGTTTCGAATCTTAATTACAGACCTCATGTGTCAATATTTGTAAATATGGAGGGTACTATAGGAGGGGGATACTATAGGCAGTGCTCGTAAAGATGACTGGTGTTATGGTTCTTTTTTTTTTTCTTGAAGCAGAAAATTCTAGCAATTTCTATTGGCTAGCAAAGGTTTTTGGGAGTTTAAATTTGAATTTATAATACTAATTAAATACTGTAAATATTACTTTAAAATCTTTACTAAAAGAAGAAATTTTTGAAAAAAAGAATGAAAAATGGGAAAAATCAGATTTTTATGTAGTTCGAAATATCAAAGAGTAGATTTTCTCACAAAATCAAACTCTTGAAAGCGTTTTTCAACTTGTCTCCAAAAAAATTCATCAGCCAAAATTCGCTTCTAACAAAAAAGCACTGAAACTGGTTATTTATTAGGTCAAGCTCGATATGGGTATTGTTATATTGCCTTGGTTGGGAACCAGTCAAAATAAGCACTAAACTTTTGTCTAGTTCAAAAAAGCAGCCAAGACTTGTAATATTGTAGTCCATACTAATCTTGCCAGTTGCTATAAACAGTGACGAGGAATTAATGCGAATAGTCTAAAGGCATTCTATTGGTATCAGAAGGCAGCCGCAGTTGGGAATCTCGGATTACAGTTTGAACTTACTAGCTTTTATTCCATTGGATATGATGTAAGAAAGATTTTACAATGGCATTTCTAAACCTCAAATGGGATTAGTTTACATTTAAACTCGAAGTTCGTATTTCTATCAAATTATTATTGTTAAATTATAAGTAATTCAATCCTAAAATTTAAATTTTACAAAAGTAATTTATTAAGCTAGGAAATAAAATATTAGTTGCAAATATTTCAATAAAGCCTTAAAGGTTTCTCTTTTTAATTGAATGTCATTGCTTGTTTAGCGACTCCCATTCTACAATTTTTCTATATTTCACTTCCATTCACATTTAAATCACCTGGATAAAAGCAAGAAAAAAGCATTTTATTAAAGGAGGTAGCATTACTTATACAAATAAGCAACCATATTAGTTTTATTTTGTTTATTTACCTATTTTGTTTTATTTAATTTTCTTGTTTTATCTTATTATAACAGTAATATATTGTTTGTTCATTAATAAAAAAATTTAATAAAACAAAACAATATAAAAAAATACAAATAATAAAAAACATTATTTTATTCTTAATTTATAACTAAAAAAATATATAAAATTATTAAAATAATTATTGAAAAATTGTTAATTTTTTCTATTTATTGTTAATTTCATTTCAATATTATTACTATTTAATATTGTTGTTGTTACCCAACAGAAATTATCAATTATTAAATAAAAAATTCTTTTTTGTATAACTACATATTATGTATATATACAGTAGTTTTTAACTTTAAATTCTTTTATAGATCAATTATTTATTTAATAGTTCAATAAATATTTGTTAGCTACTGTATTAAACAATTAGCTTAAAAATATTGTTAAAAATTATTCTTTAATTAAAATAAAATTACTAATGAAATTATTAAAATTTAGAAAATTAATAATTTAAACAAATAATTTGTTATTAAAATTATTTACATAATAAAAGCAAAATTCATAATACATATATCGATAATTTGTAATATCTTAAAAAACTATAATTGAAAGTATTTAATATTTAAAACAAATACAATAATTTCAATAAAAACAACACTAAAAATACGAATATTAAAGTTCACTTGTGTTTTTGAAAAACTATTTTACTCATTGTTCTTTAAATAATTTACCAGATTAATTTTTAGATTATAAATATTATTAAAAAAAGTGTAAACTAGCAATTATACGTTTACAACTACCAAGAATCTATTTCAATAATACTACCTTATTGTTGGTCTTTGTTATTAATAATTATTTTATTGTTGTTTGATTATTTTGTTGTTC
This sequence comes from Geosiphon pyriformis, assembly GCA_016748015.1. Classification (NCBI taxonomy): domain Eukaryota; kingdom Fungi; phylum Glomeromycota; class Glomeromycetes; order Archaeosporales; family Geosiphonaceae; genus Geosiphon; species Geosiphon pyriformis. The sequence goes on from JAAOMT010000009.1 coordinate 2,012,442, forward strand.
AAACTAATTATTTTGTTGTAGTTGCTATTAGTTTACATTCAGGTTTTAAGAATGTTTTTTCTTGAATAATTGGTTGTTTAAAAAGAGAGAGCAGCAGTTCAAAAAATTTTGGAAAGTAATTTTAAGCACATTAAATATATTTGTAAAAATTATTTGGTTAATTGTAAGAATTGTTGTATAATATATTTAATGGAGCAAAAACAAAAATTATTTTATCAAATTTTCAGATATTTAAACATATGTATTTTTAATCTAAAAATAAATAATTTTTAAAATAATATTACATACCATGTTATAAGTTTTATTTATTTCTCCATGTGCAATTTTTAAATGAATTCACAATGTATTTTATATAATTTTTCTTTTAGACATGGTGGCTTTTTTATTTTTTTATGATAAAGTATGTCTTGATTTACAAATTTGTACAATTTCAAATGTAGTTTGTAGCCAATAATTTAACAATTTCAATAATATCAAGAACCTTAAAATTGCACCAATTGCAAGATCCTAGTACAATAAAAAATATGTGAAGTTAAAAATTGGATTTACCCTCCAAACTGAAAGCCACGAACAGAAGCTGAATTGGAGGAGACAATCTTTACGCGTAGAATGCTATTACATTAGAGACAATTCTTTCAATTTATTAACTGGATACCAAAGCATTTTAAAGAAGTTATAAAAAGAAAGGCTTATATTGAAGTTTTTTTTTCATTAATAAAGATATAGTAAAAAAAAATTTACTTTTATTACATGTATGGGGTAAAAATAATTTGGTATAATTTATTATCCTGAGAATATATCGTCCAGAATATATGAAACAGACATGTTTTTATCGTCATTCCTTATTCATTATCAGATCCAAAAATTCAATATTTTAGAATTTTTTAAACTTGCAAATTCGAAATATTTTTATTTGCCAAAAAAGTATATATATTATTTTCCTTTTTAAAGATTCAAGCAATTAATTGAATTCAAAAAACTGAAAATAACACACATAAAAAATTGAATACAATAAAAACAAACAAAACTAAATGAGAAATAGGAAATGGGAAATTGGAAATTGGTTATGGTTTGGCATTTGTCAAATATAAACTTCTGATTATTTAGATAACTTTAATTGCTGCAAAGTGCTTGTGATAAAACCTTTTCGTAAAATTAAACTACCCTATTTTGTTTTACTAAAAACATTAAAAATGATAAAATCTTTAATGCTGTTAACATCAAAACGAAAAATTCTTTCTTTTTTGAGATTGAAATAAAAAAAACTCGTATATATGGTTTCCCTTTAGTTAAATCTAGATGCATATTTACTTTGGATTCAATTTATCAACTGCTAATTTAAAATATTTTAAAAAATGCTTGAATTTAAAATAAAGTGATTGATGAATAAATAAAATTTGTTGCAAAAAGTTTATCATTTAAAACAACACCACAACATTAATATCACTGTATTTAAATAATTTTAATAATTTTTAAGATTTAGTCTTTAATTTGAGATTTAGAAATATACATGTATATACCATAAATAATTTTTGAAACATAATTTGTCTGTCAGTAATAGCTTGCTACAGATTACTCAGGAATATTTCATAGATAAATAGTAACTAATGTTATGTTGATATATGTAATAATTAGAATTCCGAAATATCTTGATTATTACTCTTTCCGATTGTGAATTTTTTACATCATATATCTAACCAAATAGTTTCGGGACTTTTGATTGTACTACTAAAAATATCCATTTGACCGTCGCTGATAAGCAGGGTTGACTTTTTACAAATATAAAGGTGGATTCGCCCAATGTGTACAATCTGCTTTATGCCGGTGGTTCCCTTCATTGTGTATAAAGGTGAAATTCTCTAAGCAACTACAAAATATTAAAATTAGTTCAATATCGTGGTTTTATTTCTTTTATACTTTCAAATTTGAAAAAAACAGAAATTGTTCATGAGGCTTACATCCAACAAAATTCAAACCCACAACCAGGAGCCCTACAAGTCATATGATCACAGCCACCATCTTTTTGAATGTTTGCGTTGCATTTAGGACACGCTTTCGTCTCGGCTTTAATTAAGGCTTCAGTCAGAGCTAAAGACTCTTTCCTCACCCTTTTCTGTTTTAGTTTTGCCAAGTGTTTATCTCGTTTTTTCCGGGCTTTTTCCGGGGAACCTCTTTCATTGGATATGAGTTTCGTCGCGAAATGAAAAACACATTTTCTTGATCGTACGAAAAGCTGACTATTTGATGTAGAAGCTACTGTTGTTAAGGAAGACCTTTCAGGTGCACATTGAGAACATTCTAGGCCAGTGTGAATTGGCAATTTATGTATGATGCAAGTCTTCCGTGAGCATTCTTTACAAGTCATTATTGGTGCTGCCACTGTCAAAAGAGGGAAAAATATGGTGAATTTCAAGTAAAATTGTTATCGTGCAATTCGAAAGGTTTCCAAAGACCTTGAAAACGATGGGTCTAAAAAATCGATTAATCTTACCTCCATCCACATGAATTTGTCCAGAATTGCAGCCTAAGCACCAATAAAATTCAGGAATTTGTGACAGAGCAAAATTTAGTGTTAATCTTTGATATCTAAAGGTAAAAATTTAGGTCAGTTGAGAATGGTATTTTTTCCTTTAATAATTACTTCCTTTTTGTGTCTCACCTCTCATATATTGCCACACTAGAAAACCTCTTCACATCACTCTCTGCCATAACATTCATACATCCGTCTCCATTTGGACATAAAATTCGAAAATTGCCTTTATCTTCAAGTTCATGAGCAATATAGGCTGTAACACAACTCTGACACACATTAATCTGATGGACGCATTCTTTAGTGGCACCCAAAAATGGTTCCATTTCAACCTTGAATTCTTCAGCACAAATAATGCATTCTCGAAATATTTCAGATGTCTCAGGGTATTCATTACTAGGAGGGTACCAACCAGTCAAATTGATATATGGTTCAGTTCCTTCAATTTGACAGCTGTATTTGCGGTAAGCTTTGAACCAAAGATCGGCTAATTCAACTTCTAGATTGTCTGAGATATGTGCATTGAATGCCAGAGATTTGTGGGTATTCGGGATACTTGGACCTTCTCTCATAATTTGAATTAAAGATTGAAAATTTTTGATAAAGAATAGATTATTGAGGACAATGAAAAAAATGTTTCTCAGGAATCATACAAAAATGTGAGAGGTATATATATATATAGTGATGTGTCAGGTATCTTGAAATTGGTTGATATATAAATAATTTAAATAAGAAATTGGGTCATATAAACGATAAAAATGAGAAATAGAATCTCATACAATTTTCATTTTGGACTTCGGGCTCACTTTTGTTTCACCTGAATTGGGAATTTTCCGTCATAGTGTTATCATCAATTATTAATTTGATGGGTTATACACACATGCTTACACAGATTTGTGGTTCTAAATTTAGAGAGATGGATTTCTCATCTTTTGAAACGGTCATTGTTTTTAATTCCAGAAATTGATGAAGAAAATGAAATGTTACCCCAAAATCCGACTATGATTGAGTAAAAAAAAAATTAATTGACCATTTTTATAACTTCCTAAATAGTAAATCTTTGATGCTACGTCAAATAAGTTTAGAAATTCTACGATCCACAAGCTTACACATGGTGAGACAATCTTAGGTTTTTTGAGAATTTTTAAGAATCATCGAATTGGTTCAGATAAATTTTTTTTTTTTTGGGACCTAGAACAAAGATAATTAGAAGTATAATGTGCAATATCGAAAAGACTTTTTTTAGTGTTTGAATTTATCTTGAAATTAAAAGGTTTCTTCGTCGTCATTGTGATTAAAGATTTAAATTGAAAGAATTCGATTTCAAAAATTCGATCGGCTTATTTAGAGTCATCTTCAGGCCCTCTTCTTAAATTAAATATACGTACTTAATTTCTGCTTTTAATCTGTAAGTCTGATCATCACCGTTCTGAGAATTTGGCAGAACGAGTTAATTGTTCTTTTTTTTTTTCACATTTCCCAAATCAGTTCAATAATCGGCTTTGTTCAATACTACAAATGATAACCATAAGCACGGATTAACTCTCCCGTTTGTGGAAAAATTTTCGGTGATTTATGTAAAATCTGATTTATAGGGCAAATAAAGGGAACCTTTAATTTTTTTTTACTTGTTATACCTAATTGTTCATTTACACTTTCCCAAAAGTATTTCTTTAATTTATTCATAGGAGTTTTAATTGCTTTTAACAAATATTGATCTTTTCATATTCAAAATTCCAAGCATCATTATTTAATCAATGTGTCACCTGCATATTAAAAAAATAAATGTGCTTTGTAATATCACCTACATCATCTAAATGTATAATAATAATAATAATAATAATAATAATAATAATAATAAGAGTCAAATTGTTTAAAGAAAGTTTTGTTTATATTGAGTTTAGACTCGGCTTTTCGAATTACATTCGGATAGCAACTTTTACGCTTTAAGCCAAGGAAGTTACGAATATTGCAAAACTATTTTTGAAGTAGCTAAAGGTTTAACTGAAAATTTAAAAATTTTTAACAAATCTCTAACAATAACTAAGCTGATAAAACCTTAATATTGGAAATGAATTATCAAAAAGTATCGAGTTTTCGAACCGAGTTTACGTTATTTAGAATTGGCTATAATATTTCTGGATGAATAAACGCTCACAAATCTTTGGCAATTGATGATTGTTGAAATTTAAATTAATCAAGTCAAAAAAAATTTGTACACAAATTATACGAAAACCATAATTATTGAGAATAATATACTAGAATATAAAGTTTTATATTTAATATATCAATACAATTTTTTCCTTTTTCTTATTCAAAACATAATTTCAAGAATAAAAATAGCTTTTCCAACAGAATTTTTATTTATCTAAATAAAAGTATTACCGATATTTTCAATTACTTTTGTTTTCTAAAATAAGAATTTTAATCTCCATTGCTACTATGTTTCACTCCGAAAAATAAATTATGATTTTGAACGTTCCATATTCTGAACACCTATTTTCTAAAAAGGTATTTTCTTTGTGTACATGACCAGTTAAAATTAAGGCGATATAATAAGGATTTTCCTGTTTAGTATGGAAAATTTTTTTTGTGCTTATACATACATATAAGATGGGCTAAAAACTGACAATAAACAATAATAATGTTCAAAATACCTGATTATTTCTAGATAAATATAGTATGTAAAATAGTTTGAACTGAAAAAATTCTCATGCATTTTCTTTATCCTACCCCTTTTAATCAACTATATTCCCAGATCACAGTTAAAGGTTCCCCTAGTTTTTTAAAATCATGCAATTAAAAACGACAATTCCAAAATTATTGAACTTTCCCAAATATCAGAACGTTTAATTGAATTTCAATACCTGAATTATGCATTTACAAAAATAAAGTAAAATATTTATACAAAGTCATTATTTATGCATGTTTAGACAATAAAACAATACTTGTTATCAAAGAAGAATTTTTCAACAGGATTTTTAGAATATTTCTAAAAAGACCTTTTTAATAAGATTATCTTTTCTATCTCTATTAAAAAAAGTCTCCTTATAAGGTTCTTTTGTATTGGACAAAAAAATCATTAAATCAATTATATCTACCTATGGTTTCAAACTTGATTTTCATTGCCATTTTACATAATTTTTATTAATAAAATAATATTTTATCTTTTCAATTACATTTTAAACTTTATTTTTGCTGAACATGGAATTTGTGATTTGGATTTATTTCAAAATGAAAATAGAATGTTTAATATTTTTTTGAAATGAATTAATATACAAATTTCTTAATTTAGAACATATCTCCCCCCCCCTTAAAATACAATTGTTTATAACAGCTAAATCCCAAGGAACAGAAACCCCGTTAACCATATCTAACCATTTTTAAATAAATAATAATAATAATAATAAGTTTTGAGGTTGGTTGTTTGGTTGGTTGTATTAAGCAAGCTCCATATTGAATTCAAATTCTACCAGGCATCTGCACCAATCTGTTTCAAAAATCAGGTTTGAGATCTTGGCCGACAAATAAATCATCTATGCGCGGATTTATTTTTACAAATAACAATTGAGAAGTGATATTAATTCAAGATAGAAATCGGGGCGTGTCAAGATCGACTGTTTCAGGATTGATTTTGCATATAAAAAATCCTCTAGCATATCTTTAACTGTGCATAACTTGTTTATTTAATCTTTATATATAACAAACTGAGACGTTTGCCTTGAGTTCAATATATTTTAATTTAAAACTTTTGCTCAAGTTATAATTATTGTATTGTTATCAAATAATAATTTAACAAGCATGTTTCTTTTACAAATATTGTTGAATAGCAGAAACTAAATCTTGTAAAGCATTTCTTTTTTGCCAAGTAATTTGTTCGATTAGACGGTAAAAGATTTTTATTTTTATGTTTAATAATTTATTATTTATTAACAGTGTAAATTGGTTTTGGATAAATTAATCTTTTTAAATTCATTTTTTACAAATAGATAAATATTTTTGCAGAAATACTCTTGATGTTTATGATCTAGAAAAGAAATTACTCCTAATTTCCTGTGTCAATATTTTTTATTTTTCTTAATTTTTAACAATTTGAATTCATAAAAAAGACTTTTTACCAATTTCTTAAACTTTTACCACATCTGGTTTAGATATTTAAAAAAAATATATTCAAAATTTCGAATATGATTCAAATTCTTAAAAAAAAAATATTTTTTCAAATTAAATGTTTTCATAATAATAATAATAATATTATTATTATTTTTATTATTTTTTGATTTTTAACTTAAAAATTGTGAAATTATTTTTTTATATGTATTTAATAAAAAATTGAAATTATTGAAAATTTAAAATTATCATTTAAAAGCTTTAATTAACTTTAGTCAAGTTACAATAGAAATGGCTTATGCATTTCTTAAATTATATTACATTAATATTTTAAAACTATATACATATAAGTTTAAACATATTAATTAAATTATATTTATTATATTTATATTTGTGAATTGATTCAATTTAAATTAAACATTTATATTATTCAAAATTTTGAACTTGAATAAAATACATAAGAATAAAACCCATAAATAATTTTCTAAATAAATTTTTAATTATATTTTTGCTTAAAAAAAAAATGTTAATTTTTATTAATTCTGAATCTTCATTTTCCCAAGTAAATGATTCATGTTAAAAAACTTAAATTTTTTAACATCATCAGTATCAAAATTTTTTTAGAAAATAAGTGCTTTAGATCAATAACTGAATGATACATGCTGCGGAACTCTTGATATTTTCAAGTTTTAAAAATAAATATTCAATCAATGATATTTACTAACTTATTTCTAATAAATTGATATAAAAATACTTTTTCCACGTTGTATTTTCTATTATTCTTTTATTATATTGGAAAACTACTTTAATTATTAAAAATCGAAATATAAAGGCTGTAAAAAGCGATTAAACCCTTCTAACGCCTATCTTTTATTTATATATCGTTATCATAATCACTCATCAGTGATATGATAATGCTAACATTTAAACTATATTGGTCACTAAATAAACACAATCTTTTCAATTTTATTAATATTCTGTTTATTCAAACTTCTCATAAGTCAAAAAAAATACTACCGCGTTTACACGAAACCTTGCCTCAAACCACGTAAGGGATCAAAATATTAACAGAGAAAATATGTACAATACAAAGGACATTACCAGGTTTAGTATTAGTGCAAAGAAGAACATTGAGAAAAGCTTTGCTTCTGCAGGTTTGTGCCTCTTTGAGATCTTGCGCTTTAAAAGCATGGTTCCTTCAAAAGTTATCAAGAATTCTGACCATACTATCTTCATTGATAAAATTGTCCCGCTATAGCAAAATCTGGCAGTTCATCACAATCATCATCTAAATCAACCACTTGGATCTATCATCAAACCCAAAGTCATCGTCTATTACCATCACAATCCAAAGCTCCATTAACTATTACTTCAACCACAGAGTTTGCGAATTTTATAGAAAACTCAGGAGCAGAGACAATTATTCCTCCGCCAGGGCCCAATGAAGTTTATAAACCCCAAGGCGAGACTATTCGAATTAACATGAAAAAAATCATGACCAAACCTTCCGGCTATGAAATCGATACTTATTATGATGTTTGCTTGTCAGTCACATTGTTAATCCCGGAACACCTTATTTGCCTGGCGTTCAATGCGCAAAAGGATAAATTGTGTATTCACATGAATGAAATCTATGCCATGAAATATGCTCAGTATAAGGAGCTTGAAATCTTTGTGAAGCCATCGTATAAACGTATTGTAGGTTATATTTATTAACATATTTTGTATATATACTTTGGAAAGGTTAATTTCTACTTTCAACCTTTCTATTGTATAGTACTATGATGAAAATCATAGAACTAATCTAGATCCGACCAATGGTTTATTTGAGGAGATTGAGTCGATTGTTGTGATCCCAACTCCTTATGTCAACTTGTATTCAATACGTCGAATCAGTACGGAATTCAAAATATACAAAAGTACTTTTGCATTGGAGCAAGCAAAGGCACGTATTTTAAACCATGTTTTCGAAATTTATATTTCATCCTATATTCAATGTTCTTTTGAATCTACCCAATTCCTTGATTTTTTTTACAGAGCAAACAAAAAGGTGCTAATAATAGCACAAGTAATTGGGACGATGGGGAGGTACTTGGAAAAGCAATTTTTATTCGAGCATTCACCGATTATACATGTTTCTACTATTGAATCTTCCAAATATCTATAGCTTTGCGTTTCTTTAAGCATTGGTGGTGTGGAAAAGTATGAGTTAATGATGCCTCTTAGGCTTTCACTCATGGAAGCCATTGAACAAATCGAGAAAGTAACTGCCCTTTCAGGAATCAAAGAGAGTAATATGTTCTTTCGGGATGTAAAAGGAAAGGATCAAGCCTTGAACTTGGATGAAAGTTGGAATTTGGCAAAACAAGAATTAGTGAGACATAATAGAAGGAGAATTTATGTTGGTTTTGGTTTTGGGAAATTTGTTGGATAGCTAAACTAGACTTTTCGCGGAAATAGAGAATTGCTTTGATTCACTAAGCTTACATCTTTGAAGAGTAAGTCTTTATTGTAAAGTTAATCACAGCTAATCAATTCATAAATTCAATTATCGTGAATGGTTAATTAGCCAATCCACGTTAAATATGGATTGTCCAATTCTGAAGGTCTAAGGCTTGGTGTGACATTTTCGTTTAATAATATCATTCAAGTGTTCCGGATGGGTCATAACACATTAATAATAAGCAATACTAAGCATGGTCACTGTACGACCAAGCAATGCCTGGAGGGAGACCCCCTGAGCGCCATTTTCATCTCTATCCATAACAAGCTTACAACACCGCCAGCTGTACACCTCAGATGCTCCAATTCTTTGGATATTTCCACAACAGCCACAAGTTTTAGAGGTGTAGACCTCGTTTTGGATGATAACTCGGACTTCCAATTCTTCTGCCTTGACGATTGGACGTTGAAGAAATCGATAGTGCGCCCAGCATAGCATCTTTCTATATGTTTTTCGTGTGATCGTTCTCACAATGTCCGATAACTCAAAGGGAGGAATGACATTATGTGAGCGAAAAATGCGACAGCCTTTCTGTGTACTTCTGTCTGCAAGTGTAAGATCTTTTGATGCATGCGCCCAATCGCCTTTTCTAATCTTCTGGTTTATTGAATCCATGCCCAATAGAATAGTAGATGTTATAAAACCTAGAGGTGGGTACGCGTAATAGAACCATAACACAATCTTTTATAGTGAATAAGGAGAATAAATGCCGTATTCGTTACTATGTAACTTATTTAACGGTTTTAACGGTTTTAACGGTTACAAACCTGATGTACAAAAATAGATCTTGACGAAGATCTTGAAATAAATTTTCCCGGGTATGACGACCTTTAACTCATTATGAAATGTTCTAGAACTATAAAATAGTTTGTATACAAAAAGTGACAAATATAATTTTTTTATAAATTTTAGAAAATTAAAATTATTTCTGACTTACTTTTAAAATAAATAAAAAACCTACAACAGGGAAAAAATATATGCATAATCATAGATATATTATGAAAAGTAATAATTATAATGGCTGAATGAAAATAAGCTGTAATTGTGATTGTTCAACCAAAGTCATCCAAAAAAAGTTTGCAGAATTATAAAATTTTTTCTAAAGCTCTTATAAAGTCTGAACAAGTTGTATTTTTGATGATAAGGATTAAGAGATTCCCAAGCATCTTAAAAAAATTATATCTAATAAAAAAATTCTTTTATCATTAAAGTTACAATATATCCCTTTGCTAAGAAACTTATTTTAATAATTAGAACTTTAAATAATATAGATATAATTAATCGCAAATTAATTATAATCATGTTTTTACAACAATTATTCAAAAAGTAATACACAATATTGTAATATTAATATTATAATTATTTAATATTTATTTTATTATATAAGTTAGCTTTTTACAATATTAAGAAACAGAAAAAAGTTTATATCAAATTTAATTTAAAAATATATTTTAAATTTTTTTGGATGATATTCAAAGATATTTTTTTTTGAAGTATAAAGAAATTTTTGTAAAAAGTCTTTTTAGTAATTCAAATTTTTGAAAACTAAAAAAAATAAAAATTTTTAACATTTTAAAAGAAATTAGGAGTAATTTTTTTCTGGATTATAATCATCAAGAGTATTTCTACTAGAAATATTTTATCTATTTATAAAAAATTAATTAAAAAACATTACTTATCCAAAACCAATTTATACTACTAACAATATATTGAACATAACATGTCGTTAGAACAATAGGGAAAACTGACAAATGAATTGTTATTTGATCTGAGGATGATCCCATGATCGTCTTTATAAAAACCGAAGCGTTTGTTCATTCAAAAAAAATCTTAATCCTTAAATTTAATTTTTCTTTCACACAACATGTCTAATAAAGCTCGTGTAGACAGTATCTTGAATAATTATAGAAGGCCACCACGAATTATTGAGTTCCCAAAAAGAGATGGAAAACCAATACACACATCGGAAATTTTCGGCCAAAATGTCTTTTCTCTTAAAACCCTCTCTGAAACTCTGCCGAAGCCAATTTATCAACAATTTAGAAAACTCATGGATAAGAATACTGCAGATTCAGTAGCCCATGCCGTCAGAGTATGGGCGATGGATCGGGGTGCTACACATTTTACTCATTGGTTTCAACCCCAAACCGAGAGTACTGCCGAGAAACATGATTCATTTTTGACTATAAAATCTTCTTTCAGCACGGATGGTGAAGAGGTCAATAAAAATTCATCAAGAAATTTTTATTCTAGTAAATTCATGAATACTATAACTTATTTTGGCCTTATAGATGGTAGCTTTGGATGCCCTTTCAGGGTCTCAATTGATTCAAGCAGAACCTGATGCTTCATCCTTCCCATCGGGTGGTATGCGAACAACTTTCGAGGCTCGTGGTTATACTGTTTGGGACACTACCAGTCCCATGTTTATTCAGTCTGGGCCTCATGGAACCGCGATTCTCTATATTCCGTCTATTTTTATCTCTTATAATGGCGATGCTCTGGATGAGAAGACGGTTCTATTAAGATCTTCTGAAGCTATTGCAAGAGCTGCCCTAGAACTTCTGTCTTTAATTGATAATCGCAATGACGATGGTAAGTATTCGTTACCTTTTCAATATGTTGATTTATTACTAGAACCACTAATGCTAATTTTAAAAAGTTATTATATATATAACACGAAAGATGGAGAAAAAGTCTCACACGTTTATACAACTTTGGGCACGGAACAAGAATACTTTCTAGTGGATCGTGAGCTATACGCTTTACGACCAGATTTAAAGATTACGGGGCGTACACTTGTAGGTGCTTTGCCTCCCAAACATCAGCAAATGGAGGACCATTACTTTGGCAAGATCCCATCCCGGGTATTGGCTACGATGAGTGAAGTTGAATTAGAACTAATGAAATTGGGTGTTCCTGTAAAAACCAGACATAATGAAGTTGCGCCCGCTCAATTCGAATTGGCACCAATTTTTGAAGAGGTTCGTGATATATATTTATTTTAAAGAAGAAAATGAATAAAATATTTTAACATTGTTGAATAGATATGAACTAAAGAAATACTTCATAATAGGTGATGATCGCGGTGGATCACAATTTATTAACAATGGATGTATTAAAAAAAGTGGCACATCGACACCGGCTCACGGTTTTATTTCATGAAAAGCCTTTTAAAGGAGTAAATGGTTCTGGGAAGCATTGCAATTGGTCTTTATCCACTAATCAAGGGGAAAACCTATTGGAGCCCACTTCCACTCCCGAAACCAATTATCGTTTCCTTCTATTCTTGGTAGCGGTTCTCAACGCGGTTCACACACATGGGGGTCTTTTGAGAGCTGGTATTGCATCAGCATCGAATGATCATCGATTAGGTGCAAATGAAGCACCCCCAGGGATAATTTCAGTGTTTTTGGGGGCGCATCTTACCGAGGTATTGAACGCAATTGAAACAGATTCCCCTGTAAAGAGGTTTGTGACCCCACATGTCGAAACGATCAAAGTGGGTGGCACGATATTGGACGTCAAGGTATCTACATTGCCAGAGATATCGCGCGATTTAACCGATAGAAATCGGACTTCACCGTTTGCTTTTACTGGAAACAAGTTCGAATTTCGTGCTGTTGGCTCGAAACAATCACCATCTTTTCCGGTGACACTCTTAAATTCAGCTGTCGCTTCTTCTCTCGAAGAGATTTCTCAGGAGTTAAGGAAAAAAAAAGGCGACAAGTCATCAATTACAAAGGATGATCAATTGGCTGTCATCAAATATTTCATCAAGAAGACCAAAAATATTCGATTTGAAGGTGATAATTATTCAGATGAATGGGCAAAAGAAGCTAAAGCTCGAGGTCTACCTAAAATTCAAAAATCTCCTGAAGCATTTTCAAAATTACTTGACCCTATACATTCTGATATGCTCACAAATAGTGGAATTTTTACCAAAACTGAACTCTATTCTCGTTATCACATTCTTATGGAAAAATACTCGAAGGATTTATTGATTGAAGCTAATGCTCTTAAGTCCATAATTAATACTCAAATCTTGCCCGCTGCTTACCAATTCCGTAAAACAATCGCTGAAGGTATTCACTCAATAGATATGGCCATAGGAAACGACGGTTCAATCGCAAGTTCAACTCCAGAACGTCGAGTCTTTGAACAGACGACTTCACCAGTGTTTGAATTGCAAAATTTTCTCGCCACTTTAAATTCCAATATTGAAAAAGTTGAAGGCATTGAAAAGTCTCGTGAGCGAGCGGCCGCCGCACAGTCTGAACTTTTACCAATAATGGAATATGCCCGGAAAGAAGTTGATAAATTAGAGGATTTGATATCTGATGAAATGTGGCCGCTGCCAAAATATTCCGAACTTTTATTCACAATATGACCTATTAGGTGAGATAAATGGATTGGGCTTTAAGTTCTAGCCTAATTTTTTTTTCATGTAATTTTATATTTATCCTTTACTATTTAAGGCTTCCCAATATCATTTATATGAATTTCTTTTGGTATTGATGAAAACTTGTGATTTTCTTGCTTGGTCAAAATACCACAATATATAAATAAACAGGAGTTCTTCCCAAAAAATTGATACAGGGTGAGATAAATAACTCTTGTCCCCTCATCATTCGGATCGCAAAATACCATTGCGGGTAAACTTGCAAATTTATGGCATTCACTGGTATTTTTCCAACGTCGAGAAGAGTTGAGCTTTTAATCTATTCAAACTTCAGAGGAAAATGATCAGATTAATAACACATATATCAAAGCTATTGGCAAATCTTTGTATACTAGAGATTGAATTATTATTCGAAGTTTTCAAATGGCAAAATCGGTTACATCATCTGAGAAAATCATTGAATTTTCGAATTTAAAAATCTCGGAATTCGATCATATTAGAATCAAAAAAAAATTAATGAGAATGCGGTTTGACGATATAGTTTCCAGCTTGAAGTGTCATACCTCGGTGAGTAAGATTATGGCAAAATTGGTTAGTTTGCAAGTCCCCGACCAGTTGAATATCTCGGAAAAACCCTTTTCCACAATATTTTCTCAGTAGTAGCGAGAATTTAAACATATGTTTCTATGGTGAAAGGTCAAACTTAATTTTACTCAAAAGAGAAAGACAGAAGAATTAGGTTCTAAAAAATGGCTGTCTTATAAACGGAAACTAAGAAAAATTTGAAAAAAAAATTGGCAACGGTGTACTCCCATTTGAATCAGGGACACAAATGTTTGGATCTCGCGCAGGTAGGGAATCAGTAACTTGTTTCATCAATTTTTGAGGAGCCAATAATTCAAGCTTTCATCTGACAGATCTCGTGAAGACGCCACAAATAGCATAAATTGGCCAAGGACCGTAATTATGAAGCCCATTTTTCTTGCACTTCACCGCCAACCTAATCGCTGAATGAAAATCTCTCTCAACACCAATCCCTCCCAAATAATAATCGATCTTTTTCATAGTTGATGGTAAAAACCCTTTATCAGCGGAAATTTCGTAGTAAATAAAACTTTTCACCCTATTCTCCTGGTCTCGCAAGTACCAAGCGTACTTGTATAAGCCCTGTGGATGCCCCTTTTCGGCAGCCATTCGGTAACACTCTATACACTTCGCCTGATCATGTTTGGTACCCAATTCATTCTCGTAACATTCCCCCAATTGTAACAAAGCAAAAACGTCACCACATTCTGCGGCATATTTGTACCATTTGAATGCCTTTTCTTGGTCCAATGGAGTACCGATTCCGAAATTGGAAAAAAAGGCGAGTAAGCTAGCGTGTGCAGGTGAATTTTGATTTTGTAAAAGAATAGAGAAAATGTTTTCGGTGGTTTCACCGTGTAAACAGATGTATTGGTTGATACGATCCACAACGATTTCATCGAAATTGATTTTAGTTAATTCGTTGTAAAGCGCTAGAAGATTCAATATTAATGGGATATCTGTTGGGTTTGTTGGATAAGACCCATTTTGATAGGTGACCAATGGCTTGTCTGTCTCCATTCCAGGGCTTATTTCTTAGATTTTAACTGGAACAGCGTTGTTTAATTAAGTTATTTCAGAATAGATTTGTTTTTAGCAGTCATCCAAAAATCTGTTGTGATCTACGATTGATAAGGTAACAGGAACAACAGGAAGTTTGTGAAAATCCCTCTCGCTGTTTTATATTCATATGCAGCCTTTTGCACCTTATTATTTGCGAAAATTAAGTGTGGCTGATCATATCATTTATCTTGTGTATCGCTCAATGAAGTAATGATTAGAAATTTTAATTTGATCTTTTTGTGACCGCTCGCTGGGGTTTTGTGCCATACATATTAAAGGCAGAAATACGCCATTCGCTTAAACTATTTTATAATTCCTGATTCTAGATAATATTAATTACATTTCTCTTAAGAATATAAATCCTTATAATTATTTGGATTTTTTAAAGACTACTCTCAAATAGACATAACCATTAACTAAAAAGGTTTGATATAGAACCATAATTTTAGATTCTGTTATCACAAGTTTCTTAACTTGAAAGATAAACTAAATTATTTATGAGGGTAAAAGCTATAAGAG
>JAAOMT010000009.1:2030199-2045368 GCA_016748015.1 Geosiphon pyriformis
AATGTCATCGAAACTTGAATAAAATATTATGACCTATTCCCAAGCGACATAGGTGCAAACGTCTTTAATTGATATTCTTCGAACTGATATGGATTTGATGGCAAACTGCGCGGAAGGGACACTAAAGAAGTGCGTTGGATTATCTCCGATGTCCTGCCGAAAATTCCCACGGGTTGTAAAGGACATTGACCTGGGGTCAGGTTATACTAAAAAAATTTGCTCAATACTTTTGATATTATAAAGCTCACAAATTTTTTTATTTATAATCGCATTAATTGAATTACCACTTACTAAATCTATTCCGAGAAACTTGATAATAATATCAACATCTCCAAAACTTTGTACCAACTGAATCAAAAAAATTTTAAGCCTTCCCGCTCGTTCTTTTAAAAATGATGGGGAAAATAATCCTAAAAAAAATGAGCGTGAGAAATCCCAAATTCTTTCGGTGTTTCTTTTCAGGAATAAATATGGATAGGATCATCCTCTTTGACTCTCAATGGTCTCACCAAACATTTTTTTCTTTGGAAAATCTCCACATAGAAATCGAGGAAAGTGAGACCGAAGAAGTTTTCGATAGGCTCTTATTTGACTGTATCGTAAGTATGAAACTGATTCTGCCCAACCGTCTCGATCCGAAATATACTTTTGAAAGAAAGCGAAATTATTAGTGAAAACGAAATAAAATAAAATAATTCTGATGCAAATCGATTAATAAAATTCGTAAAACAATCAGGTTTATTTGCACCTTTGTAGATATTTCATATTCAGCATACTTCCTCAATCCCAGGAACCCTTCTGCACGTATATGAATTTTTGGAATCTCAATATATACCGTTGCGCTACGTAATCGAGCATAACCTTGTGGCATTTTTTAATTCTCGACTTTTTAAAAACAATTTTCAAGGTCTAGATACTTACTACAGGGATATTATAGCATAAAATTTTTATAGGGAAAAAATATAAGTTTAAAGGACTTCTTTTTAACAAAATTACGTTGACTGAGGAATATTATTTTCGGGCCTTAGGAAATGGATCATGTGTGTGGCATTTATATATATAAACATTGTGTAAACAACTCGGTGCGTGATCTTACTTCATTATTTAATTGTTTTTTTTGGCAAGGTTAGAAAACGCTTTTTTAAAGGTTTCACAGATCTGCAAGTGAGCTATAGAAAAATCACCCGTACGTGCAAGAAAAAAAAAATGGTGTCGAAATTATCGTTTCGATACTCAGATTGATGATACATGAAAATAAAAACAGAGATCGTGTTTCCAAAATGCTTGCTTTTTTTCCTGACGCAAATTTTCAGAGATCGATCCCAAAGTTCTCACAAGGACATCGAAGCACATTAAGAGGTTAAGGCCTTTTTTTAAAACTTATTTTTAATAACAATTTGTGTTGAATTTTAAAAATCTGGGATTTAGAGCAAAGATCAAGGAGCTCAAATTTAATAGACATGAGGAATGCATTGAAGATGTTAATGAATTTTACTAATATTAGAAATGCATTGTTGAAAAGCATGTTTTTAGTATAAAAATCCCTTCCCAGTTGATCAAATCCTTGTAAATAAAATGAGCTAACGAAGTAAATATAACTATGTCATAATCATCGATAAATTCTTCATAATCGACATTTTCTTCTATCCGAGCTTCTTTAACGTTCTAGTCATGGGATTTATGTTCAGAAATTACCCTCCTGCTCCTCCTCCTCCTCCTCCTTCTTCTCCAATTACAAGAGACAAATATTATTGACGAAAAAAATGTCAAATACATGACTTGCTAGTTACCCAACCCAAAGTGGATGGTGGAATTTTCCTCAAGAACTCATGGTGCTAAAATTTTTTGTAAGGCAGGGAAAACACAAGTACTTTAATAATTTCATGAATTGTTAATAAACTTTGAGTTTTACTTTCATCATTATCGCGACGTAGAAACGACGTAAAAGCAATCTAATTGTGATCATCCCACAAACTTGATGTCATTCTGTCTTCATTTACGTTGCCTTTGTCGTCAATTTGCTTTTTAGAAATACTATTTCATCCTATATTAATCTAGAATAAATTTATCTAATCATTCCCTCCTCTTTTGGCCTTGTTCGTAGTAAAGTTAGATAAAAGCAGCCCCAGATCATAGACCCTCGAAAACATATATATAGTGCTTGCTTCTCAAAATGAATAGGATCCAACCAAGATTCACCTCTGGTTCACTTCGTAATATTTTTTCACTTAAGCAACAACAACAACAACTTTTTTCTCGAACACTAAGACCCCCTCACTTTAAAATTACTTCAATCAACCGCACTCTTGGAGTTGAAGCAACTTCAAAATTAGCCTCAACATCTGCTAAAACTTCCCCGCCATTCATAGCAATGTCTCAAGACGTCTTCAGTCAACTCAAAGAGGATCACCAGATTGTTAGGGACCTTTATCAACGTTACCTCAAGGAGAGTAGTGATGAAGAGAGACAGAAGATTGCAAACACAATCATTCGTGAAGGTGAGTATTCATATTAAAATTGACTGAAACGCAAAATATTAGTGATTGGTCCTCACACTTATTTATTATTCTGTTTTAGTCTCGGTCCACTCAACAACTGAGGAAATTGTCTTATACCCTGCGTTTGAAGAGGCCTTACCAGACGGCAAGCAATTTGCAGATCATTCTCGTAAAGAGCATCTTGACATCAAGAAAAATTTGTACGATTTAGACGGTATGAAGGTGACCGATTCGGGTTACAAGGAAAAGTTAGGAGCTACCATGGAAGAATTTGATAAACACGCTAAAGAAGAAGAAGAAGAGAAATTCCCACAGTTTAGAAAGGCCGTAAGCGAAGAAAAATTACAAGAACTCGGTAAAAAATGGATTAACACTAGGCCTCTCGTTCCAACTCGCCCTCATCCCAGTGCTCCTGATAAGGTAACCTTTTTTTATTGAAATTTGTTGATATTGGAAATCTTATCTCTGTAGCTAACTTGACACATTTATTTTTTAGCCACCGGCAGAAACTATTGGTAATTTTACTTGATTAAATATCTTTTCTCGCTATTACTAATTATTTTTCTATAAATTGATAGCTGGAGCTACTCAAGCACCTATCGATAGGCTTCGTGACGCTCCAAGGGAATTTGTTGAGGTGTCCCGCAGTGTCTAAGATTAATATTGCAGGGCAGCCAGCTATATATTTTAATGCTTTTTGTTGATCTCTTTATTTGCCAAGTAATTTGATTTTATTATCAAGTTTGAGATGCTCGAGTTAGAACTAGCTAAAATATTCCAGAATTTCTGTAACTTCTTGAATGACAACATTTTTTTCTTGTAGTTTGCAATTGCTGTAATACCATTTTGATTTGGACTACGTTATAAGTCCATTGAAAAATGCAAACTTTTTTTTTTTACAAATTTGGTAATGAATTGTGCTTTGACGAAATCCAAAATTTGCATGTGAATCTCTGCTACCTTTTTATATAAACTTTAATCATTATTCAAACGAATTATCCATTCAGATACGTGATAAATTGAATTCACTTTGAGGTGGTTAAGCATAGAAGATGGCAGATGAGGTTCAACACGTGTATTTATTAAACCAAATTTTTTTTTATAAGATCAGTCAATAATTAGCAATTAAATTAAATTAATATATAATATAATTATTTTTATTTTAAATAAAAGGCGTTTTTTTCAATAATGTAAAAAAATCAGGATTTTATTTGGGTAAGACGTTTAACACTGGGGGTGGAGAATTAGTTAAATTCTCACCAGATTTAGTTTGAAACAATCAATTTTTTTCTATATAATTTAATTTTTTTGGTTTTATATTGATCCCTTTTAACTATAAAAGCATGAGTTGTTTATTATTTGCTTAAAACTCATCATAGTGCTGCTATTCTTTGGAGGGTTAACAATAAGATTTTTTTCTGATATACGATTTACAATCATATTAACTGAAATAATTTCCCACACACCAATTTTATTTACTAGAGACAATTAAATATATTTAAAGATTTTAAAAGTCAAAATCTTAATAAAAAAGTTACATTTTAGAATAAAAAACTTTTTTTTAACATATATAAATGTATAAAAATAAAATGAGATGAAAAAAAAGAAATTGACTATTCTTTAATAAAATAGGTCAAGTTTTCTAAACAAATACTCTGTCAAATTTTTATAATTTTATGGGATTCATTTGATAACAACTAAGGAATCAATGAGAATAAGAAATGAGTCAGGTAAATATAATAGAAACGATTTGAACCTAAACTTAAAAAATGTGAAAATTTTTTTTTTGTACTTGGTTCGGCAAAAATTGTTTAAATTTTGCATTGGGATGGGGGTATTAAAGTATTCTTATCCTAAGGATTAAAAAATTTAGGAGGAATTGTTTAAAAAAATTCAAAATTTTCCAGTATTTTTTAATATTACCTTTTTTTTGTTTTAAAAAAAAGTATGCCCTCTAGAAAAAGATATTAGTGGGTAATGGATGTATATTAAAATTTTGCTTTAAAAACCTTTTTGAAAAAACTTTTTTATGAAAATGATTAGATTTAAAAGAATAATTTTTTTCAAAGACATTTCATTTAAATTAATATTTATATTCTCATTTCGATTAAAAATTCCAAGTTATGTGCATTCATTCATTCATTCATTCATTAATTCATTGATTGTTCTTATCACAATAAGAAGATCTTTGAATTGCAAAAAAAAAATAATAATTGAAATACTTTATACAAGAAAAACTAGTTTAATGTATTGACATATAAAAAAAAAGGATATATATTTTAAAAATAAGCCTTTTTTTACTTTATAAGTATTCTTCAAATTTTAATCATATGTTACAAACCTAAATTTACAATAGAAATTTGTACTTGAGCTTATAAATTCAAAATTTTTAATGTTTTAAGTAGAAAGATTGATAATAATTAACATAAAAATAATTCTTTTAAATGCGAATTATATTTTTATATTGCTAATAAATAAATAAATAAATAATTAATTAATTATTAAATATTATAATGTTAAAAATTTTATTACAAAAAACCTAAATTATATCAAAGACCTTTTTTTATGAGATATGTTTAATTTTATTGTATTTTTTAATTATTTTATTTTCAAAAGTTATTATTATTATTATTATTATTATTAAGGTAAAATATATAAATAAATGTGTAATCTTAGTATTAATAATATATGCCAAATTTTTGTTTTAGTTTAATTTATTTTCACAGAAAAAAATCATATTATATATATATATATATATATATCATAAATCTTAATTTATATATAATAAAAATAAAAAATAAAAAATAAAAAATAAAAATAGAGAAAACTGGTGACATGCTTTTACAGCTGCCTCAATCAAGTTAATCATTTAGCTCATAAAGAAATACTTTTTTAGCACTTGAACGGAAGTTTGTAAATTACCTAAAAGAATTTTAATATGGTACTTTATTTATAGTGGCAATTACAGTCTGATAATCTGTTACACAAATTCTTTCATTCCCAATTTTTAATCCTTATTGAAATAATATACGGGTATAAATTAAAAATTTGGAGTTTTTGCTTTACAAAAAATCTTACCTAAAATGAGTTGAATGAATTCATTAATTTTTTATTTTCCTAATTAGTAAAATTGAATTGTGTTCAAGTTCTTTGACCTCCGAATTGTTATTATAGGGCAAAGGGCGTAGCAATAATAAAAAAATATAACTGAACTGAACTGAAGTGAAGTGAAATCTTTCAGACCTATTTTCCCACTGTTCAAAAAAAAGGTCTTGCATAAATTATAAATTTTCAACTTTATTATTTGAAAAAATACCCCATTCCGAAAATGGATAAACCTTCCAATAGTCAAGAATTGCTTATCAATCCCTCTTCCTCTTATTCCTCCTCCTCCTGCTCTTGCTCTTGCTCTTGCTCTTGCTCTTGCTCTTGCTCTTGCTCCTCAACCCAACCATTTATATTCATAAATAATTCAAATCAATCTCTATCATCTTGTATTGAAACAAACTTTTTTTTTAATCCTCCTTTCCCGCCAAAATTTAGTTCAGAAGAATTCGATTCATCAAAAAAGCAATTTTTACCAACAAAAACTCCAAATTCTTTTATCTTGTATCGAAATAATTTTCTTAAAGCTGTAAAGGCAGAAGGCTACAGAATTCCAATGACTGTTATTTCGACTATGGCATCTCGAGCATGGAAAATTGAACCTGTACAAGTGAAAACAGAGTATAAAAGAATTGCCAGTGAATTGAAAAAGAAAATTGATCAGAGTGTATCCTCAAAAACAATCAAAAGAAGAAAAAAGTCAAACGAATTATTAAAGAAACCTAGTGAAATTTTATCATCATCATCATCATCATCATCATTATCATCATTACCATCTGAAAATAGTGATGCGCATATTTCCGAAACAGAATTTTTACACACTTATTCGAGTCAGTCGATTAATCAATTTTTTTCAATTTATTTTACCATTTAATAATTTAACCATTTATGAACTTTAACCGATGAAAAATTGGAATATCCATGTTTTTTAGAATGCTTCAGTCGATTTACTTCTAAACCAAATTCATCCTTTAATGTGTAACCTAGTTTCTTCAACTTATAAAATTCATTTATTACTCAAATCTTTTACTTTTACATATAAAAACAAAATAAATAACCAAATATGAAAAATAATGAGTATTAAGAGTTTTTGAAATACTATTTATGTTTTTTTATAAAGAATTGAATTTTACAGTAACCAGTCCTTATCAATTAGAGGATCTTCCTCCTGACTCATAATTAAATTTACTACTTCTCAATGTAAAGAATCCTAATGATAAAGGAAAAGATAAAGATAAAGATAATGATAATGATAAATATTAAAAAATTAATTTGAGACTAAATTGGAGGAAATAATTTCAATTACTTTTTATTTTTTGAGAAAAAGTGATAAAAAATTATCTCCTTCTTTCATTCAAACCATATAAATGACACTTTTTAATTAAAGTAGTTCATAATTTCCAATGCCTTTGGGTAGAAACTAGAATATTTTCATGATACTTGGTTATTTAGGATATTGTTAGTCTCATATTAATGCAATAAAAAATAATAAGGCACTTGTCATTTCCTGAGCAGGCAATCTGGGTTAAAAAAACTTCAAATTTATGAAGGAACGTTTAGATCTCGATCCTTAAAAATGTCAAAAGTATTAATAAGTTTGTGATCGGCGTGGTGATTACTCATTTATAGTGGAAAAAAGCCTTAATTGGAGATTGTAACCGGAAAAGATTTTTCAACCCATTTTTAGGCATAAAAAGAATTTTATTGCTTAAACAGTACTAATTTAAATAAATACAACATATTTATGTTCTATATTAAACGCAGCTCATGCTTTTTCTACACATGATCAGCCACCTGAGCCAATCAACCATCTAATATTAGAAAAATTCCTGGTTCATTATTCAATGAGCTCCCCAGATACATACTTATTAACTGCCATATCCTAACACCACATTTCGCCAGCATATCCAAAACATCTCAATTAACACAATGTATTCGTCTGCAATGAGGCCGGCCTTTTTCATATTCGAACTAAACTCCATAAAAGACTTTCAAATTCTATTTAATATTTGTATTATTATACTTGACAAAAAAAAAATTATTCAAAAATGTTTTTCGTTACCAAAGAGGCAGCTCATACTTTTCATTAATTCATTAATTCATTATTTATTTATTTATTTATTTATTTATTTATTTATTTATTTATTTATTTCTTTCTTTCTTTCTTTCTTTCTTTCTTTCTTTCTTTCTTTTTTTGTTTTCTTTTTTCAATAAGAAAGCTTCAGGTTTTCAATTCATCAACCAACCAACGTTTAAAAATGTCATCAATCACAAGACAGTATTTTTGTTCTATTTGTAGACATTTTCTAATTGATTCCTAATTTGGTAATTTCTTTTTCCAATTTTAATCGATAAAACTTGAAACTATGAAGAAAAATGTGTATAATTTACAGTATATCCCCCAAAAAGTAACGCTCAATTCAAAATTGGACGCAAAATTTTGTCTTAATCTTATTTTAAAAATTTTCTTACCAAATAAAGAATTATATCTAATTAATAACTTTTCACTCATGCATTTCCTTCAATTCTCCTTTGCATTGAACCGATAACCTCTTCGAGAACAAAGTCATCAAAAATTTCCCATTCCTCCTTTAAGTTCGACCATAGATGTCGGAAAGACTTCATTTTTAGATGTATTCCTTCAACAGCTTCCAAATAATATTCTCAATTGGATTCAAATTTAACGAAATTCGCTGGTCGTAATTTTATTTTTCGTTAACCATTTTTCGATTTTTCCCCATAGTATGAATCAGCCTAATTTTAACCCGAAATAGGTTTTGAAGATTTCAAGCAAAGCATTTAACCACCATTTTTTTCTATTAATCATATATTAATAATGGTTCTTTTAACTCAACTCCTCCAGCAAAACATCCATCTTTGGAAGTAAGCGCCAAATAATTAGTATTAAATCCCTCTTCAGTGTGCCCCTAAACTCTTGGTTTTCGTAGTCGTTTCCCAATTTTCATACTCGTCTCATCAGAGAAGATAGCTTTTGCCCAATTGTAAGCGTTTTTATTTTTATATTCTTCCCAGCACCCAACACCGATATGAGCATGTGTTTCTTAGATCCAGGGTTTCTTTACTGTGATGCGTGAAAGAATGAATTCAGGAGTTGTACAGTACGTTTTTAGCAGTTGAAAGACTACATTGTATTATTGCCAATTTCGTCCAGCGGATCATGCCCCGTTTATATATGAGTAAATCATTTTCGTGTTGCTTAAACATTTTTGCGATTTGAGCGGCACATATATGTCAGAATCTTTTTTTCAATTTTGTTTAGTTACGTACGAGTTGTTTAAATAAAAATATTATTATAATTTTGTCAAGTTATAAAAATTAAATAAAAACGTAAAGTTTATTTTTCAAAAAAAATCTTGAAAAAACGGTTACAAATCCAAATTGTGCGTTACGACCTTTGTTAGAATTTCCCGATACGTTTAAATAAAGATTTTATGTTAGGCTTTATCTAGATTATTTATTTATTTATTTATTTATTTATTTATTTATTTAATCAATCAATGAGTTGCCGGGTCAAAGTTTCGATTTCTAATATATATATATATATATATTTATTTATTTATTTATTTATTTGATATTAAAAAATTACTGCCCATCAGTTCATACTATAATAAAAGGCTCAAGTGTTTAATAACGATAATAATAATAATAATAATAATAATAATAATAATAATAATAATAATAATAATAATAATAATAATAATAATAATAATAATAATAATAATAATAATAATAATAAATAAATAAAATCATCTAATGTGCAAGTATCTTCAAAAATAACCTCTTTTAATTAATTAAAATACAAATATTTCTAAAAATTATTAATGGCATGCATATGATTATACTTAAATTCCTAGAGTATACTTCAGATATATTCTTTATTAGATTATGATAGATAATAGGGTATTTTACCTAAAAAGAACCCTTTTTAGAAGAAAAAAAGAAAAAAAAAACTTGATTAATCTAAGAATAAACATTTGAAAATTTAACCCCGGAATGAAAAAAACCCTTATCAGAGATTGAAATTGATTCTAAATAGTCAAAATTCAAGTCATTTGAATTAATATGTTGATTATAGAAAAAATTGATACTTGAACTTATCCCCATTATTTCATCCTGAACTTGAGAGTTCAAAGTTTTTTTTTGATTCTCAATTGATTTAATATTATTAAATAAATTTAAAAATTGAAATGAATTTGGATATATGATTTCTAAATTTTCGTTTAAAGGATTACTTTCAAAGGATGGAATTAATTGATGAAAATTAACTTCACAAGATTTGATTGATTGTGTGAATTCCTCGTTTGAATTTATGAATAATTCATTTTTTTCTGAAATTAGCTCTTTATAATTTTTTGATATTTCTTTATTCTGAAATTCTTTTTCCAATCTTGGTTTTATCATTTTTTTATAATTATTTCTCAACTCTTTAGAAATTTTTTTATACTCTGCTTTCACGTTTTCACTTTCAAGTTTCCATGATTGAGATGCCAAACTTGAAATAATTGTCATAGGAATTTTATAACCTTTTAATTTTGCAATTTGACCAAAAGCTCTTCTATATAAAAGAAAAGCGTTCGGGGTTTTCGTTGGTAATTTAGAGGTTGTTTTTGTTATTGTTTTTGCTGTTGTTTTTGCTGTTGTCGTTGTTGTTTTTGTTGTTGTTAACCATTTTTTTGACTTTAAACTTAATTCTTCTGTACAAATATTTGGCGGGAATGGTAGATCAAAAAAAGGTTTTCTTAAAGAAGGTAATAATAATTTTCTCAAATTTTCGGTCTTTGAATTTGTTATGAACATATAAGATTGTGGTGACGAATCCATCATACGCAATTCTTTGATTATTGAATAACCTAAAATATTTGAGAACTAACAATTTTTGAGGTTTCAATTTTTTATGGTGATTTTTCATTTCTTTCATAATCTGTATATATATATACCACTCCCGGACTTTTGATTCAATATTCCTTTTGTTATAACGTAAAAAAAAAAATTAATTATAAACAAATCTAACCACTTTGCATTTATAAATTTTTTTTTTTTAAATACTAAAACATCATTCCCTGCTTTTAAACGAGTACCAATTCAATTTCCTCTATTCTTGGGAGAACCAATAACTGAATAACGTAATTTTATAAAAAAGTTTATTCCTTCTTAGAAAATTTCGTCTTTGATAAAAATAATAAAAATAATAATAATAATAATAATAATAATAATAATAATAATAATAATAATAATAATAATAATAATAATTTAACCATTTTTTTTTTATAACTCCAAAAAAAGTTATTTCAATTCATTATTTGAATTTCTGTACACACACACGAAAATTTGCCCAACCTAATGGAGTTTTCACTCTTGGATTTCTTAAAAAATGCCCCAAAAAACTCACAGTTTTAAAAGTATAAAATTTATCTATTCAAAATAGATAAAACAATAACCTTTTCTCCTATTCAATCTGCAAAAACATTCTACAAAAAGAATCTATGATGAAATCATATGATAAAGTCTATTTTAAAAATGAACACATAAAATATTATAATATATCTCCTAACTTTAAGAGCAAAAATGGCCACTCGGAACATTTTTAAATAAGTTATTTGGGCATCTTTTATGTTAAAAAACACTTTTTCAATATTATTTACCTATCTTAAATGGATATTTTTCTTAAATGATAATAGTTTATTTTAAGAAAATAATTCTCTCACCCTTTATAAGGAAAAACTTATAGGGGTATTCTGTATAAAAAATGTCTTACATATCTTGTCTTGAATTATTTAAAAGCTTTTGAAATTTGCCGAACTTGAGTAATACCAATTTTTATTTACCCAATATGTGGATTAAACAATTGAATAATTTGAATATATGTTCATTTATTTATTAAATTTTTTAGTAAAACAAAGGTTGTTTAAAATTATTTAAGCAATTGATGAACTATTTATCACAGAAAAACATACTTGATAATAATTTTATTATTATTATTATTATTATTATTATTATTATTATTATTATTATTATTATTATTATTATTATTATCATTATTATTATTATTTTTTTTATTATTATTAGAGTATGGAATTGTGATGGAGTTTGCTGAACATGGAGATATGCGAAAATATTTATCAACAAATTTTTATTCTACAAGTTGGCAAACGAAATTATTTATAGCAAATGATATAGCTTCTGGACTTTCACAAATTCATTCTTCTAGTATGGTTCATCGTGACCTACACTCGGGCAACATCCTACAGTTTTTGTAACTACTAGAATTTGTGACCTCGGATTATGTCAACCTACAAACAATGAAGTAACAACAGTGGCATCAGTAAAAAAGATATATGAAGTGATTCCATACATTCCACCAGAAGTTTTAAGAGGAGAAAAGTTTACAACAGCTGGTGATATTTATAGTTATGAAATGTTATTATTATGGGAATTAGCAACAGGAAAACCTCCTTTTCATGATCGTTCTCATGATAATATTCTTATAATTGATATTCTTTATAATGGTATTAGACCTAAGATTACCTCCCCACTTATTCCACCTTCAATTGCTAAAATTGTGGTAAAGTGTTGGTATGTTAATCCTGAAAATCGTCCTACTGCCAGAGAAGTTAAGGATCAGTTTCAGGAACTTAAGAACATGTATTGAAGGTTTATGTATGGGCCCCTTATCAAAGAGTCTAAAATTCAAATTGCAGAGTTTTTAGAATAAAGAAAATACTTAATAGAAATAGTAAAGAACGAATCGATAAGGTCAACACCCATTCATCCAGGAGCAGTTTATACTAGTCGTCTTTTAACTGTACAGATGGTTGATTTTTCTAAAGGTTAGTTTATTTAATTTAAACTAATTAATTCATTAATTTATTTTACTATACATTATATATATCAAAAATATTTACTTTACTTTACTTTATTTTACTTTACTTTACTTTACTTTACTTTACTTTACTTTACTTTACTTTACTTTACTTTACTTTACTTTACTTTACTTTACTTTACTTTACTTTACTTTATATAAGAATTAATGTATTTGCCTGAAAGTAAGAAATTACATCTATCATTAATCATTAATGAAATTTATCCTCTTGTTTAACTCTTATTTATTTATTTTATTATAAATTATATTTACATAACTCTTAATGGATTTAGAAAGTAATTTCTCAAAGGCAGAGTAAGATTTAAGTGGGTTTTTTTTCAAGTTAATTTAAACCTGAATAAAATAAAATATCAATAAATTAACAGTTATGTTATTAAAATTGATAACAAGAATAGACCAAGTGATATTTTTTTTGGATCACATAAAGTTTTTTTTTTATAAACAATCAAATATAAAAATTATTATATACAATATTAAAAACATAAAACAAAACAGTTTATTATTATTATTAAATAACACACATATAGAGTATTTGTATTTACAATAAAATGTCAAACTATTGTTTAAAAATGAAATTAATTTGGAAAATAATTAAAATAAAATTATTTATTGCAATTATAAAATTTAATTTGTTCAATCATCTTTCAAACAGTTTAAAAATAAAACTTGACAAATTACCATGGGATAAATGATAGGAGCATTTTCAAATAAGAATCACAAAAGTCGAGCGACCAAACTACAAATATCAATCACGTCAATTGGATTATTTTTATGTTTTTAAAGGTGTCAAGTATTTTAGTTCAATTAGTAAATATAATCTTTTGGAATTTTGTCAAACACTGATTTCAAGGTTTGTTGCATTTTCTCTTTCTTTTAATAACTATTTATTCTATAGATAGTAATGAATTAGAAAGTTTGAGTTTGACTCCTCGAGTTTTTGAAAAAAGTTGGCGAGGAAATTTTTCAGCATCAGTAGAGAATATATATTAAGATTTGTTGGGGCATATGTATAAGATGTTGGGTTTATTAAAATCTATATTAAGTTTTTTGTACTATTCAAAATTACAATAAATAAGTTTACTATTTTAATTTCTTATATTAAAGCTATTGCTTTTTTAATTTTTTAATTTGTAATAATTTTAAATATTACAATTAAAACAAAAATAACTTTTTTGAAATTTTATTTATACAAATTGTTTCAATTAATTAAGTCTGTGATTTATTTCATTAACTTTTTAATAAACCAGATTTTACAATAAACAAAAATATCTTTGGTTAATCAATAATCTTGTAAAAACTTCCAAAAATTTAAAGATTAAAAACAGTAAAAAAAATTTAAATTATAATTAAATGATTTTATTAAAAATGTTAATTATTTAAATTGTAATTAAATAATTTTATTAAAAATTTTAATTATTTAAATTATTGTATTGGTAAGATAAAAGCACAAAATTTGTTTTTTTATTCAATTTAAAATAGTTTCAATTAGTTTAAATGGTTAATTATATGCTGTTAATATAATTTACATATAATATATGATAATTACTGTTGTATAATAATAATATTTAATAGTTAAATTACACTTATAAACAGAAAATAACTTTTTGAGTTGTTTGATGCTGAATGTAAAAAAAAAAATTAAAATTAATTAATAGTTTAAAATTTATTTTGTCACATTATAAACTAATAACATTAAAAATTAATTAGTTATTAATTCAATTAACTTTAAAAATAAACTAATAATAAATTTATAATAAATTACAATTATTAAATTTTAATTTTAAACTAAACATAATATTTTTTATAATTGGATATTATTCAAAAGATAATAAATTTGCAAATTCAAACAATAAATTTTAAAAACTTGTAACATATAATTATCACAAAAAAAATTCTAAACAAAAATTTGATGCTTTTTATTAACAGTATTTAAACAGAAATTAATTATTTCTATTGACAAAATTATTTATTTTTATTAATTAAAATAATTAAGTCTAAATTTTTATGTTTTATTCAAATCTTAATTAATAAATTTTATATTATTTTTAATGTTTTTAAATCACTTTTTTTTTATTAGATTAAATTATTTTTAAAATGCTCAAAATTTTCTTATATATTAGTTTTAAAATGTTATTTTTTAAACAAAAACAAATATTATAATACATGATTAATAAATTTAGAAATATACATTAATTTTTAAATTTTAAAACTTTTATCTTTCTTTTTTAACGCTATAAATTAAAGAAATATTTATTACATTTATCGTAAAAAAAAAATTTAATATAAAAAATAATTATATACTGATTTTATTATATACATACAGGGGGGTATAAAAAGTATTGGACACTTAATATAATATATAAAAAAGGCAATATATAGTAATACCATTACCAATTTAAGCCATAATTTTTTTTATAATTACTTATAGTTATAATCTACAAATCAATATAAATCGTGTCCTTGTAAAACACAACAGTGGATCATACGCGTATATATAAAATATCAAACATTCTTGTCGTGAAAAAATTTACCGCATCAAATGTGTCTTGGAAAAGAACTTTCTGAATACCAAAAAGGAGGGATTATTTCAGCAATAAAGTTAGGACATACAAACAGTGAGATTTCCACGACTATTGGATGTTCACGTTCTTCTGTAATACGTGTA